>OMKZ01013783.1:41532-57878 GCA_900302535.1 Neoniphon sammara
GGTGTTTATAGATAGATAGAAATTATACTGTTGAATTATTATTAAAACCATTAAAGCCAAGTTTGTGTAAAAAACACATTTTTTTTTTCAATTTAATACCTCCTGGCATGTGAGGCTGCAGAGTCTATTGTTGTTTTAATGCTTCGAACAGCTTTCAGCTAGCCCACAAATTTTCTCTGAGCATCTGATAGTTGCTATATTCTTTCACTTATCTGGGGTGAGATGTGATAATTCATGGCTGCAATTTTCAACAGTTCATCCATTCAAAGATGGTGAAAATAATGACTTTCTCTTCCCTGCTGTCAGAGACGGTAAAGGAGTGTGTAGGTGTGTGTGCAAGGAGAAATGGTGTGTGCATATACGTGTGGATGTTAGATTGGAGTTTGTGTGAGTATACGTTTATGTAGGTGTGTGTGTGTATGAATGAACTGGATGTGAACCATAGGAGTTTATGTGCATGTAGCTATCAGACAGGGTCTTGGTCTCTGAACAGTCCACTGATCCAGTGGAGGGCTTTCAGGTCCTGCAGTCCTTCATTAAACCCATAAACCCATTTTAAATCTTGAATTATAGCCTGTGGTGATGAGCATCTGTTGTCTAGCTCAGAGTTCAGAGAATAATCCACAGTTTGTTCTTGATTTCCTATTACCCATACAGTGCAATTTATGTGGCTCATTTTGTTCAGATCTAAAAGATTTATCTTGAAGTCCCACTCTGAAGCACTTCCCAGTCGCTTTACATAATATGCTTAAACTGTTTTCCTTGGAGTTAAAAATGTGTGTTTCTCCCTAATAGGGCTAAAACGCCTGAGAGAAACCAAACTTAAGACATCACTAAATCTGCTTCTGTCATGACTGTTTTATTCCTCCCTTTGTGGAGCCAATGGTACAGACACTCATCTCAGTTCACCTTTAATGTTCCTTCAGCAATGCAAAAATAAATAATAAAACAACAACAACAACAACAACAAAAAAGAATGCCTGGAGCATCTGTGAAGACAGTTCTTCCAACACTGCTTCGGGTTATCATATATTCCTTTTTGGAGATGGTGGAAAGATAGATATGGACAGGTTAGTCTCTTTCTGTCTCTAGTGTAAAGATGTGGTGTACCTTTTGGCTGCAGTGTGTGTGTGTGTGTGTGTGCATGTGTGTGCGCGTGTTTTGTGTGCTGATGCTTTAGCGCTGCCGGGAGAACAGATTCCTCAGGGCATTGTTGTAGTTCTTATTAAATGCGGTGTATATCAGCGGGTTGAAGAAGGAGTTGGAGTAACCCAGCCACAGGAAGATGCTCTTCCAGATGGGCGGGATGTCGCAGGAGCAGAGCGGGATGATGAGCTCAGTGATGAAGAAGGGGATCCAGCAGAGGACGAACACGCCGATCAGAATGCCGACCATCAGCGCTGCCTTTTTCTCCTTCTGCTCCCGCCACGTGTCCCCGTCCGTCTGGAAGGTCACTGTGGCATGACGGACCGTGAACACCATCTGGGGCTGCTGCGATGCCTCCTTCACCTGTGAGTCATTCCATCAATAAAAAGACAAACAGCAAACCTCTCAGTTGCACAGTAAATCAGTTGGTGTATTTCTCAATCGATCAAGTGAACAAAGTCAAATTAACACAGCTAAATCTTTATCAATACATGACCAAGAAAACCAATAAAAGTATTAATCAACAGGTGAATGAGAAAGACAAGAAGTACTGTTTCACTTCACACACACACACACACATACACACACACACACACAGACTAGACAGAGCATAAATCCAGAGCCTTGCTTCAATCTGCATTTCCAGCAGCCCACATGCTGTTTAACAAACATAGCCGTACTGTGCAGCTTGAAAAAAGAAGAAAGAAAATGTCAACATTAATCTCCCGACTTTCTACTCTCCTATTTGTTGCCCAGCAGACTCAAGCTTGGCTTTATTTTTTTGTTTATCAGGTGAAGCCGAGCAGGTCATTCAGCAGCGTAGCAGCCTAACACGGGCAATTTATAAAGATGAACAATGTTTCCAAACCTATTGGAGGAAAGTGTGCAAACTGACCCCCTAAACTGTTGCGTTCAACATCCAAACAAGAACGTGTTAGGCTGGGAAACATGGTCAATCTGGAGTAAATTTAGTTGAATCAATATGGGTCAGGAGGGTTTATAACTGATAAGATGGATGAGGCGAATCCATTTACAGCAGAGGCCAGAAGTTAAAAGCAAAGTGCTATTGGGAAGGAGGTTTCAGATTCAATGGATGGTTTTAAGACAAGTGAGCACTGCATACTGCAAGAGCACTTAAATGTGCAGAGCAGGCACTTTTTTTTATTGGAAACCCTAGGCATTAAGCTGTTTTGTGGCTGGGCAAATCTAAAGTAAATGGAAAGTAGTTATTATATCAATGCTTTTTATAGAGTGGTATGAAGCGATGCACAAAATGTGTGAAACCATTTATTTCATAGCTTGGCTTTGTTTGCCACTTGGCCAAGTGTCTATTGTATATCCTTGTATCAGTACTCTATTTTTATTGTGACGTGTATGTGTGTGAGTTTGTGCTAATGTGTTTGTGTGGGTGTTGCTGATGGATGAGTGCAGGAGGTTTATTATCGAGGATGCTGATGCCACCACTCGCGTCACCAACTCTGTGCAGGTGCTTTTGGGGCTCGGTGCCTGGACTCCTCCATGCATGCTGGTAAATGATGAGGATAAACCTGAGGTGGGTACAGAGGCAGGTACTTCTGTAAACAACCGTACCCTGGGAGAGAATGACTATGTTTTGCAAAACCAAAATGAGTAATAGAACATATTCTTTTTAATTGCTGTAGCCCCAAGAGTGAGTGGCTTGTTAATTCAATTTGGTATAAAACTCTACAAAGTCATGGGTCTGAATCATTCTATGTTTGGTCCTGCTTGACTGTGTACTTCTAATTTTATACCAATTTAGTGTAAAGCATAACTACGGGAAATATCAGGGAATTAAGGGGAACTTTCAATGAAAACATAACCTGGCATGCCTTCACTTAATGTGCTTTTCTATGGTTGGCACATGAATGAAATCAAAAATTCTACATTTCTTCTCTTCTGTGGAACTTTGCCAAGTGCTCAGAACGTTCAGTTCAGCACTGAGGAATTTTAATAACCAGTCTTTCACAGACTGAAAGAAAATGGTGTCTGAAAATGTCTAGGCTAGATGTCTGACAGAAGCTTAACCTTTATCAGTGAGTTGTGTTTTTGGCTGTTCCTATTCAGTTTCAAATAGCCCTTCCCATACCACCACTGCCGGTGAAGAGTGGGTAGAGACTCAATTTACAGAGGGAAAATTTGCCTGATTGAATGTTTGCTGAGGCTTGCTGAATAGATCTAGGCCTGGATGTCTGCTGATTAGAGGAAAACGCCAAAGCCATGAAGGTGCAGTGGCCTGTGGCCTTGTTAAAGATGCTGGTATTTATAGCTTACCACCTTCTGCCTACACACATTAACAAGCTGGTAGCAATGAGCAGGACTGCTTCAATTATTTGTCTGTATGCTTGTACGTAGGATGCTCATGTTACTCTGATTAGAGCTGAATAACTCATCAGCATAACATAATAAGTAAATGCACAGTGAGCCGAATTAGTGCATCAGGAGCATCAGTCAGTAGCAGGAGGATAAAAATGTTTTATTTGGCATGGAAGAGAGGAGCAAATGATATTTGTACTTTAACAGATCAGAGATTATAATAAGAAAATGAATCAAAGTTGGCTCAGAAAGTGTGGCTAATATGTTTACCAAGACTTTGATAATGAAGAACTCTGCGTCCAAGACAGGGCTGGGCAATATGGACAAAATCAAATATTACAATGTCTTGGGCTGAATATTGATGACTATTGGTGCTTCCATAAGACATTCACACACAATAGATTTTTGATAAACCATCATTATTAATGTGGATATGATGACCAAGCAAGTGGAGACAAAAAATAAAACAGCTAGAACAGTCCAATTAAGTTCAGAAAACTGCATCCCTTAACTGTAATGCAGCCTTTGGCAACAGGAAAAGACAACACCATATGCCATATCATGATATTACTCCAAAATCCCAGATGATATCTTGGCTCATATAATGATATCGATATAATATCAATATACCGCCCAGCCCTAGTCTAAGGATCTACAGAGAACTGAAGGTACCTCAATCACCTCAGCCATGGGTGTGATCGTGTTGGTCTTGCGGGAGCCGATCCGGAACTTGGCAGCCTTGTAGATCTTCCAGTAGACAAACAGCACCACACAAAGCGGCAGGTAAAAGGCTCCGAAGGTGGAGAAGATGGTGTAGGACGGCTCCTGGCTCACTTGGCACTTCATGCCCTCTGAGTAGGTCTCTCCCCAGCCGAAGAGAGGTGACAGGGAGATGATGGAGGACAGCAGCCAGGTCAGGGCGATCATCACGTTGGAGATCTTTTTGCGCGTCTTGAGCGTGTACTCCAGATGCCTGGTGATGGACCAGTAGCGGTCCAGCGCAATGGCCGTCACGTTCCAGATGCTGGCCGTGCAGCAGAGCACGTCGAAGGAGATCCACACCTGGCACAGCACGCGGCCCAGTTTCCACAGCCTGCCGTTCAGCTCGTGGACGAGGCTGAGAGGCATGACCAGGGCAGCCACCATCACGTCAGAGATAGCCATGGAGGCCACCAAGTTGTGGGGCACGCGGTGGAATGTCCTGACCCTCAGGATGGTAACCAGCACCAGCAAGTTCCAGACAAACGTGGCCACCACCAGCATGGCCAGTAAGGTGAGAGTCAGCACGCTGAATACAGAGAAGGGCCGGTAGATGTTTCCCCCCAAGCCATGGCCATCCGAACCCCCACTGAAGTTGGCTGTCAGTATGCTGGTGTTGGGGTACGTCATGGTGGCCGTCACTCACGGCCCCACAGCCAAGGCCGTGACAACACAGCGAGACAGTTCTGACACAGAGGAGATTACTTCAGACAGTAGATGCATACTAGGGAGACAGAGAGAGGAAGAGAGAGACAGAGTGGGAGTCTATTATACTGAGATTATATGCACAAGTATCTTGCAGTTATTGTAGCTTTCAAGCCCACAGTATCAATGCAGCTGCAGTAATTAAACAATATATGCTAAAGGTGCAGGCCAATGTACTTAAAAATAAAAGCTTTCGCCGATGTGTTGGATGTGCTCTGCAAATGCACCCATATACATCAGTGTGTCATTCACAAGAGAGGCGGTTTAGTGATTTGCTCACAATAGTAAAAAGCACTTGAGTTTCTCATTTCAGCTGTCAAGTAACCTGCCTACAACTTTCAAGTGCAATTTCATCTGCTGTTAATAAGGCTCAAAGGTACTCTGGGACATCTCTGGGTCTGGAAAAGACTATAAATATTCAGTTTCATCATCCCACTGCTGTCCTTTGATTTGCATCAAAGTCAGGCCTCCCTTGCAAAATGAACAATTTTAAGTGGAATCTTTGTCATACGCTCATTCGGGGATAATTCATTTTCATATCCAGTGGTGAGATCCCTCTGTTAAGCAATGTAAAATTACATGTTTTCAGTAGTTGCAGGCAGCTGCATCTGTTTTCACTTTATGATTTCTGTTTGACAGGTGTTCTGTATTAACATAGGCTGTGCTCCATTTCAAATTCACTACAACAAATAGTTGACAATCCTGACCAGCTAAGTCACAAAACTTAAACTAGATGGGATCAAAAAGCCACTTCGTGACACTAGCCACTTCAGTTCATCGCCTGGAAGATGTGCCATTTTGTGTTGATAAATTATAATTGTTGCAAATAAATAGAAAAAACCCACTCACTAATGAGAATCATAATTGCATCATTTGAACATCAAAGTTCAAACAAAACAAACAAAAAAGCTACGCCATTTGAATGACATTATAAACCCATAATTTCTGTCCATAATAATCAAATACGCTAACAGAAATTTCATCTCACAAGATTAACTGGAAAGAAGTCAGTTGACTCACTGTATTTCAGAGTAAACTGCATCGTTGGGGATAATAATGATTTTATGCATCATAGTTTGGAAAGCATATCCAGACATACCTGATTTAACAATCTCATTACATGTGCAATGATTTTTTAAAAATGAATAGTTTTACTGGCTCACTGATCGCAGATGTCTAACACTATAGATCACATTTTCTGTCTTACTTGGACTCATTATATCTACCACAGGGTGGTTTGTAGGGAAGCGGGGAGTTTTACCTGTTATCTTGAATACTAAACATGATCATTCATTTTACATGCCTGCTCCTGTCACATCGTGATGAGGGGAACTGGATGACTTTCAGATTTTATCCAAGCCTCTGGGCACAGTTTGAATTTCCTTAATGAGCGTAGCTAATGCATATAATTCAGTTGACATAATTGGACATAATTGAGTTTGATTTAAATTGCAGGATTTAATCAATACGATCATATTCTCGTGTCTGTTTGGCCTCTAACAACATTACCTTTAGTCATATTAGTGAAGCATGAATCTGATGAGTAAATCTTCGGCAACCTCAAATAAACCTGCCAATTACTTTTTAATGTCGACATGTTGATTTTGTGGTGGCCAACTGAAAGTAATATTAAAATACCAGAGATTCCTCTTGAAATAATTCATGAATTCATTCATGTATTTTCACAGGGTCGAGAGAGTATCTGTGGGAGATTGATATACTTGTTATTGCCCATTGGGCCTCATCAATAATCCTTAGGCTGTGTCTCTGTCAGCCAATGTATTTATCTGACATGTGACACTCTGACTCTTAGCATCACAAACCATGGCTTCTAATCAAAGGGTCCAACCAAGCACACTAGCAGGATCCTCTGCTCTCTCTTCTCCCCGCTTCTATTAACAAGCCCTAAGAGCCATGAAATTGGACAAACGTTATGAGGGGAACAGGCAATCAAACATGCGGTGTTCAACAAAGCAAAGACTCAAGAGCCCAGATGCTAATCACAAACGACAATCCTGTGTTTTCTTTCCTGAGATCGCAAGGCAGGTGTCTCGAACAAGCACCAACTGTCTCTCACTTTCAGATATACAGTCGCACACAAAACATTCAGGAAAAAAATGTGCATGAGAGAGAGAAACTGATGGACAGGAAGACAGCAGAAAGACAGAGAGGAACACGTTTGTTTGTTTATCACTCATCTTTTTGTGTGAAAGTGCAAAAGATTTCTACAGACTGTATTTTAGACTGTATTGTAGAGAGCTATATGGGTAGCGTGTTAGTTCACACTGAGCTTCACTGCAGGTCAGTAACTGTTTTGAGACTTGCAAGTGCCTACCAGCTCAATATAAGCTTGAATCCTTTGTGGGGATTTGTGCGAATTGTGTGAAAAGTAAGTATGGAGATGGTATTAATATCTTATTTCTATCAATAGCTCTGTGATCGTTTCCTTAGTAGTGATAAAAAAGGGGGTTAAGATGTTGTAAAGATCAAGCGGGACAGACCTGCTGCAGAGCCGAAAGGAAAATAAAGTCTGGCACTGCAAAAACCATTCCCCTTCCACATGTATTCCCCCACACACTGAAGTAGAGCAATTTAATCAATGACTATATTCTTGAGTTTCACAAGCCCTTGAAAGCAAACTACACTACAGTGGATGCTTCAGAAATCAAGTCATTTTTTTTCATTATTCATCAAGGGTGACAAATTGCAAACATCAATATGCCTTACATGTTTTTATTGAAGTTTTCCTTGATGTAATTATAACTTTGGCCACTTTCCTAGATACTAAAAGAGCTTTGAATGTAATTTTCTCAAAGACTCATAACTTTTTTTTTCTGGAGAGCTCTTGTTTGTGATTGTAATTTATGAAATGGGGTCCCCTATGCAATCAGCCAGCTGAAAAAAACAATTTCCAACAAATTACTCAAGACTGCCAGCTGCAAATTCAGGTAAAAATACTTTGACACCTCTATTTCATTTCATCTTTGTGTCCAAACAGGCTGTCACGACCTCATTGAGAAAACACAGCAAGCGTGTGAATGACAGTTTGGTTGTGTAAGCTCTCCGATCTGAAATGATTGTATGCTCATTGGTTACACAATTTTCACCAAGGAGAGTTTCTCTGGGGCTTCAGTGGCTGACATTTGCAGCTGAAAGGATGTAAATATGTCCTCTGGCTTGGATGGTATTAAATCTTTTTACTGGCTATATAAAGCAACACATTAAGAGAGGTGTTAGGATTAAGAAAACAATGCAGCTGTGGATTTAGCAACTGTACCACATTGTCATTGCTTTGGTGAAATGTGTCCAAACCAATGCCCATGTTAGTTCTTCTTAAGCAAGATATTTGAAGAACAGCACTCTGCAACCATGGGAACCTGCAGGCACATGTTTTATCTGCAGAAATTTGCAACATCTGGAACATTAACAAATGCCATATTGTCCAGAATAATCTAACTTTGGCACTCAAGTGTTCATGGCTCCCTGTAACCCATGAGGTCTCCTGTTTGGAAACACATCTTGTATAGCTGCCAACAAAGTCACTTGTTACACATTGTCATCTGAACAGTCTCACTTTTGGTTGATAAGCTAAAGACGTTGCGGTATTTAAAAGAAAAGTCAGTGGCAACGATTGTTGTCCAGAAATAACTCACCCCATTAACAGTTCAGAATAAAGTATAGTCCTGCACAAGAAGATCTCTGATGTGTTTTTAATCTCTCCATCCAAATTCACTTGCTGGTCTGTCAGCGAAGCGAACCGCCCGCTTCAGTGCTGCTGTCAGTGTTGCTGAAACAGTCCACCTCGCACTGAGGATACAGAGGCGCTGGAATGAACCAAAGTGGCTGGAAGGGGGAACTGAGTGCAATGCAAAGCCTTCATATTATGTTTTCACCGCATTCGTGATACTCGTGCGTGTTTTTGTTGTGCGCTTTGCATAGACAGCCCATTCTGATTTTGCACTGTGGGGAACGATGGTGTTTCTGTCTTCAGGGGCTGCTGGTGATGGCGCCCACACATTCCCTTTTCTCTTATTAGCCATATTCTGCAATGATCAGAGCTTGCCACAGCAGACACTGATCCTGCTGCTTTATGATGGATGACATTTCCATGCGACCACCTATATGAACCCCCCTCCTCCCACCGTGTGCGAACGCAAGTAATTCATTTTCGGAGCTACACGGCTCGCCATAAATTGTAATCAAGTTTCTCCCGATGGAACTCTATTTGAAATATCCGGGGGGGGGGGCACTTCCTTTGTCCCGTGAAAATGTCCTGAGAAATTCTCCCAAGATGATTAATCTAATTAAATCATCATGGACCGTGTCAGTATGGCGCACCACAAAGTCTTTGCTTTCAAAAATTGAACACTTTGCCTGTTTAGCAAACCATTTGTGGGTTAAGAGTTTGTTTTTGAGCATGTTTTTATTTTGAAAACAAGGTTAAAATACATATTTTAGCTACGTAATCAGTGTCATTTGCAATTACCTTTGCACCAATATGCCTATAGTTATATAACAAAGATCAGTAGTGGATCCAAAAGGAGCTATTGTAATCCTTTAATAAACTTTAGAAGGATATCTATCACAGCAAACCTTTAAAAATGTAGTTACTATAATAGGTCACAAAATTATACCATAGAAAATCCCATGGACCTATAGTCATACTATAATATAGAATAATACCATAAAGGAAGAGGTGAAAGTGACTGTTACGGACTACAGTCACATCATAACTGATTTATTTTAATAATGAATAGTAAAAGGTTTTAGTGTTTTCTCTATAGAGGGTGGTAATTTCAGAACCATGGACAGCGCCATAAATGACAGTCTGACATACAGTTGTATTTTTTAGTAGCAGTGGCTAACAGACATGCAGTACAGTGCAGTATCAGCACAGAAAATTGTAACCTATACGTTTGTTCTTAACACAACCTTTGCTTTTTGTCCCAAATTTTTAATTTAGACCCACCATATAAGTCATGTTAGCGCACTTGGTATTCTGGATATCTTGCCACTTGGGTGTTAATGATACAGCACACCCGCTGCATCTTTGTATACCTCCACCACCTTGCAGGACAAATGAGTGTTTGTCAAATTGTTGCTCTGTTAACACTGTTTCCCCTTTAATCCATGAGCTTTGTTTGAAGCATCTGTTCAGGGAGAGCAAGTATGGCTAGTAACTAACCATAAAATATGTTGCTGCACACATGCATTCACACACTGGCACAGACATTTATCACATCACAACCTACTCAAGGAAAACATTTGTATTGCTCTAGTTGTCCCCTCTTTCCCATCCAAAGCACCATCTTCTTTCTCCTCCTCAAGCCCTCTTCTTCTTTGTATTAATCATACAAGTGATGCTGATGCACAAAATCTCAACTCAGCTTTGCTGCAGTAACTGCTGAATAACCAGCTTTGCAAATTGTGTCTTGCTAATTATAGAACTATGAAGGCATTAATGCAACCCACTTACAGTGTTGGTGTAAAGTGCTCTTTATTTATATAGATGACATGGCCTACCTGCAGCTGTGCTGTTTAGACATCATGAGGCTCAGATTTTGAACAAACACTTCATGTAGTTTTACATGAACAGACTAGAAGAGCTCCTATCATCAGTGCAATCACCTTTTTGCAAAGAAATCAGAGAGCCAATCAAGGTCAGTATTTTTTTCTGCATGGCAGGAAAATCATGCTGTGTCTTGCTTTGTGCACAGAGCTGCGATTCACCTTGCCTATATTCAAGTGATTCAAAGAGGAACTGCAGTGTAAACATTACAGTTCCTCTAGTCTTTCTTCGTTCAAGGCGAAAGGGCTTTTTCTTTTTGCCTCGTGCACATTAAATCACATCTCTGACCTTGTCCTGCCAGACTGCCCTCATCCCCATTAATAGCCAGTCATCAATTATTCCTATTACTCAGAATTTAGCACTGTCAGAAACCATAACTCCATGTTGTAGGTCAGAGAAAATGGCCACAAAGAAAATGCTTGGATCAGAGGCTCTGGTGGTAATGCCAACTAAAATCCTAAACCTGCCACTTTGTTTGTGACCCTTGGTCTTTACTCATTCTGAGCCTGTGTGTCTTCTAGTCTGGCATGCAGTAAATGTTTGAGTTGAAGCTCGATTGAATGCTAAGTATAGAGCAGCCACACTGGCAGTCATTTCCTTCTTTCTGCATGATCACTCTGGGTCAAACTTATAAACACGCTACACAGAGTGAAACCTATGCTGCACCAGGAAAGGATTTTTTCATTGTACTGAGGTCTTTTTGAGAGTTTATGGCTCAACTGGTTAGAATTAAATACACAACAGAGCAGTGCTGTCTTCATTCCTCACTGCTGCACGCCTCCTTGGTAATTATAGTGTTCGGTTATTCAGCTATTACAATCAGTATTTTTGCATTATCGACATATTCACTGATTTCACATGCTATTATTAGATACAGTAAAGTTTTTGTCCTTACGCATTGTATTATTTTTACATTGGGGTTTTAGTAAAACGACTGTGTATCAGCTGACTGGTTTGATACACTCAGCTGAGGCTGGCAGGGTTTGACACTGAGTGTTTTCCCTGTCTACAGAGAAAACAAAGGGTTTTGACAAGCTGAGAACCCTGAAGATGATAAAAAGCTAAAATATTTAAAGTTGAACCACAGCTTCTTCTACTGCTGAAGACAAGGTTGGCATTGTCAGGGTTTACTGTCATTTTTTGCTGAAAGTAAATGATAGCTGTCTGCGGTGCGCCGCCCAAATGTAATTACAGGCTTGGTGAGTGTTGGGGGCTGATCAGGTGAGGACAGGTTCAGACAGGCGGGGTGTTGAGCCGTGATGTGCTGAGGCAAGCAGCACTGCTCCATTAGATGGAGGGAAAAAGGAAATGATTCAATAAACTGTAAAGACTGAGCAGTGTGTTACTCTGTGAATGTCTGATGTCAAATTACAAGTGTAACAGAAATCCCTCTACATGGATGATGCTCTCAATCTGCACTACCCCAACAAAATTTTAAGGTTCATCTGAGCAAGTCATTTAATCTCATAATTAGTGTTAAAAAATCATCAAACAAGGTAAAAAAAAAATAAAAATAAAAATCTGCCAGTGGGATGAGATAATCCCACTTATTTCCAATGCAAATCAGCTTGTTTCCAGAATTTTCTTGTCATGTCATTTTCTTGATCCCAGTGAGCTGATCTGCCTCATTCTGCCTTGTTTCAACATATTTATACTTGTACCCAGACAAAATTCTGAAACTGAAACAAGTGAAACTACGCTGGAAAGATTTTAACACTGAATATGAGACTAAATGACTTGTTAAGGTAGAAATTTCTTGCAGTGTATGCAGGCCCAACTCTATAACACACCACCTTACTTGTGCATTCTGTTTGTTTATATACCTTAATATGGAGAGTTCCACAGGGAAATATACTGTAGACATACTGCAGGTGTTTGTGAAGACACACGTTCTGGTAGTGGATCCAGAGGAAGAAGCTTAAGCAAATGCTGACTTTTACCTTTTTCTCTGAAAGTAGCACAAGTAAAATTACAAACACCCCAGGTTTCTGCATAATCATTCTGCATAATCCGATGCACACAAAAAAATTCACAGTGAATTGCAGCTTTACATTTGCATAGAATTCACCCACACATTTTCTCATGTTTCTTGATAGGATGATTTTTTTTTTAATTGGCTGGCTGTGATGATTTTATTTGAGAAGTAGCTGCCAATGGGAAGTATATAGTTTGTCCTGTTTTAGTTGTTGTTGGCACACATTTTTTCGTTCCTAGGTGACCCTGCTCTTTAAATGTTGCACATATTATAGGAGACAGAGGTGTCCTTATACTGCAATCATCTTGATAAATTGCTCTGACCCGCTGTGATGCTGTGAACTTGCCAAGACCAGAAATAGCAATGTGGTTACTTGGAATTTCAGGCTACAGAAAATGAAAGAGTGATGCTTTCAGTTTTTTTCCCCCAACACATTTTTCAGAGGATGTTTTCAAGGATTATGTTCATGTCAAGATAGTGTAAGGCTGCATGATGTGTTGTTTTCAAACCTCTGTGAGCAATGCATAACGATTACACATTCACACCACAGCCTAAGGTCACGTTACACTATAACGTTGTTTGAATGTTGACATTTTAATAAACAAATGACAATTTAAACAGTTCCCTCCTGTAAGTCTGAGTCAGATCTGTTTACTACTCTCAAGTTAATAAATGCATTTTTAAATTTATTTTTTAGTATTTTGTCACCACTGACTGCTGTAAATTTAAAATCAGACTATTCCTCCACACATGAACCTAATTTGTGACAATCAGGCCAACTGGTGCATCTCTGAAAGAGAACAGCAACAGATAGAGGAAAAGGAGACCAGACCAGCACCATGTATTTCATAATTTATTTATTTTACCTGAAAAAAAAGAGTCTAATGTTTTGACAGTATCTGCCTGCATGTTCGTGACAGTCAAAACATGACTGTGGTCTGAGCAGAAAAGAACAATCAATCAGTCGTCAAAATTTTACACATCATCAAAAAAGGAGGCTGAGTCACAGCCATACAAGGTACTCATATATGTTACAAAGTTTAAATGCAAAGTTTAAAAACAACACATATCAAAAACCAAAAACAAGTGAAGGCAATATCTGTGCAAAGAGATAGAAAACAAGAAAGGTTGAGCTCTTCATTTAGACCCAAAGGTTCGAGTGTGTCAAGTGTGTGGATCCAGAGTGCTTCTCTACAAAGTTTTCTGATGACATCCCCACCACTCAGTGGGCATGAAGATGTACTCAATACCCTAGAACTTAAGTGATGCTGAAGAGCCAAGGCATAATCAAGATTTGTAAAACCATTTTATTTATATCTTCTTCAAAAAGAGCAATACAATCAAAAAACTGGCAAACAAGAATGCACCTGTCTCACCCCACCTCTCCCATCACATACACACAAAACAAAAATCAAAAAGCAATAGTACTCTTCTTCAGAGGTCTCTATAGTCATCTTTTGTACATTTACATTATTTGGGTAAAAAAAAAGCAATTATTTAATGGAAATGAGAATCACTTAGGCATCATGGGAGTTGCTCTCATTGCTGTAATATGGTCAAGGAAGGGCTGCCAGATCTGTTTAAACCTACTTGCTTCTCCTAATATCTCATATGATTTTCCCCAAGGGTTTCCAAATGATGTGGAGTTTTTAACTGTTGTGACTAGGTAGAGTAGTGGTTAACTGGGACAGAGGTCATGTTCATAAATCTCTTAGTAACAGTTGCAAACTTGTGACCAAAATTCAGGGCAGTAACAGAAAATATGAGCCAGAGCTCCATCTGATTGCTTGCATTTGACACTAATGCAGTGGTGATGTAGACGGATAGTAAGAGTGTAATTTCACACGTGCAGAATGGAGTTTATGCATCACTTTAAATTGAAGTAGTTGATGTATCAAACTTATTGAGCAAGAGTGGATGCTATCAAGACATTCGGCCCATGCATCCTCAGAAAATTCTGCTCCTTTCTTGGTTGCCAGGTTGCCTCCAAGAAGGGCTATTGGACCGATAAGATGACAGATCAGTCAATCTCTTCCTTTGCTTTCTTCTAAATTAGAGAAATTTTTGTGTAATGACTCTGGTAGTGTTTTTTTATTTTAATTGATTCATTAATATTCTCAGCAGTGGAAGGGCCACGTCTTCTGCATACACTTAGCAGAATGAAGTCTACTAAGAACTCTATTAAGAGTGTGCGTTTCTTTTGCTGGGCTTTGGGAGGTGTACAATCCCTCATAATATCTCCTAAAGCAGCCATTTATTTTAATGGGGTCTATCGGGCTTGAACGAGGTTTAATCTTATGAATGGCTCTACTGGATTGTGCATCTGTTATCTGTTGTTCGAGCAGGGGGCCATGTTTCTCTCTCAGTTAACCATTTATGCTTCACCTAAAGAGGCAAAGTGCCATTTTGATTTTCTATTTGTCTTTACAGGTTTGACAGTGTTTACACTTCCCAAAGAACATGCTGCCTCTGATGCATTCATCTTCAGACAAATAAAAGCTTGTTGTAAAAATGTAACATATGGGCTTCAATCAGGGATTTTTCAGTCTGTGAAAAGGCATTGTATGGCAAGCACAATGCAGATGATACAATAAATCTCAATCACACCTTTCCATGAATGACACAATGAGAGTGCAACACATTTAAACATACCAGTCTGTGGATGAAATATATTTCCATCTTTTTTTCTTAACCATTTCCTGGAGTAAAACACATAATAGATGTCAGTCAAAATAAAAAGCAACGTAATGCAGACTGAATCAAATCCAGTTATAATTCATACTCTTATATTGCATTCGGTTGAATGGAAATACGATCGTCCCAATGCTCATGAATTAGGCTTTTAACCTAAGTGGCTACTTGAGAGCTTAAGTGTGGAGAATCTTTCAGCTTCCCATAGTATCACAGTTTCCAAGGGATCTCACCTTCAGTTCAGTATTCTGCACATTAGTCTGAGAATATTCTGCATTTAACTTTAAAAAGTTCTGCCTTTGTCATTTTGCATTATATTCATTATATTTAACCCAGCAGAGTGAAATAATGCAGTTATTGCCAGTATAATGTTTATTAAACAATGATACTCACATAATCAGATATGTTGTTAAGCAGACTTGTCAGCTGATATTGTATCACTGCAGCCAACACCTTGACACCTTGAATAATTACTACACTTTGAATAATTGAAAAAAATATGACTTAAACATACAACAAAAAAAGCTAATTTGATAATTTTAATTTAATTATTCTTCAACAAGAATTTTTAATTGAAATAGTTAATGAATTGTTGAAGGACTTTTCAACTTGAGCAAATTGCCTAATTTCAGACGTTCTGCCTCAAGTGATCCCCTGACTCATCTTTTGTATGGAATAGCCTGAGGTATTGCCCTAAAATATTAAGGAAATTAATGAAGCACTCAAGGTCATATGCCATGAAACTATGAGAAGAGCTATCCATCTACAGCTCCCAGGGACCGGCCAATGTAAAACAGGCTGCGTTTCCATTTTTCTTTAAAATTACATTAGCATTTTCAGGAACACAGATCATAAAGTGTGGTTCACCATTACAGTAATAAATCTAATTTCACTCTCAGTGTTGGTGAGGGAGTTCTTCACAGTTACAGTATGGGGTTGTCTCATATTTTTAAATTAGTTAATGTCTCTGTATTCAGCGGCAGTTACCAAGTGCATGCGCGGTATGTTATCAGGTTAATATTTTTGCCTCCTTTGTAAATGTCAGGCTAAATGTGTGGCATGTCCTCCTTAAATTCTCCTCTCACCTTGCTCAATGAAAAATAAACAGTACAGGGATGCAATGGAGTCTGAGAAGCCCTCCACCCTCACCCCACCCCTCCCAGAGCT
>OMKZ01013784.1:1986-15013 GCA_900302535.1 Neoniphon sammara
TGTGTAGCGTGTGTGTGTGTGTGTGTGTGTGTGTGTGTGTGTGTGTGTGTGTGTGTGTGTGATACTTCAGCCTCAGAGGAAGGAGACAGAGTGTAGAAGCAGCCTCATCAGGTGACAGGTCAATTTGCAGTGCAGGTACAGATGTATTTGCTGCTGAATAAATTAGTGGAATTTGACTCAGTTTTAGGTAATACTCTTATTTGAGCTATTGGAAGTCACAAGGGGTGGTCTGATAACTAAATGGCTTAGACTTTGTATTGCAATATACTAGTTTGGTTCTATATAGCATAAAATAAAGAAATTCAAGTATTGGATTTTCAACAATGGAAACCACTTTAATTTGTGAGGGATCCTCAGATTATCTCTGATTAGAGATGCCGGTCCTGTAATCAAGGATAGAACGGGTGGGAGGGGAAGGACAGTCACACAGCAACGAGTAAATGGGCTTTTACATCTCTCCTGCTCCTGGATATGTGGCTGTTTTATAGCCATAATTGACACCATCTGTGTAATTGCAACAGGTTGCATTGCACTAATAAAAGGAGGCCGGATGGTGAAGATTCCACTGCCCCTTCTGTATTTTATTTTATTTTCTATCATAATAACAAATTCGATTAGAGTTAAATGTTACTTAAGCATGGTTATTAAGTGCACATAGCCTTATGATGATATTCAGATTTTATTCAAAAAGAAAATGGGTAATTTTGTCAAGGGCGTCATCCTGCCCAGAGTTACCCAAACCGAAGTGAGGCTTTTATCCAGTACATGTTTGTTAATACAAACCAAAAATCTTGTTTTGCGATGCCAACGAAATTAGACCGTGTTTTACGTTTGTTTTCATATCACTGACTGAAAAAACTGCCGATCGTTAAGAAGGAGGTCGCGCCAGTTGGCGTAATATCCATGCGTAATGCCATGGAGTCACCAGGGCGCTTTACTGCTGCAGGTGCAACAGTTTACTTCGAGGAGTTGGTGCAGTGATTTTGCAGCAATGGGGTTTGAAGATGGGTGGTGTTACTCACTTCATGACACTGTTATTTTTGTTCCGTGGGTTTAATTTCCATTCGCTCCGTCTCTTGCGCCCACTGCCACCATGAACGACACGACACCAACCTTTTGGAACGAGTCTTCCCCGAACGAATCGTGGAATGGGGAGCGAAATCCCTCAGACGTCTCCTTCAATTTTGTCTATTTTACGGAAACCACCATCCTGCCGTCCCTGATTGGGTTCCTCTGCTCTACTGGACTTGTTGGCAACATTCTGGTTTTAGTGACCATCCTGAGGTAAGCGCAGCAAGCGGGTCTTATCATGCGCCCTTCTCACGTGTGACAAATTTCTAAGCCGGCGTCATGCTGATTAAATGTCTTTTCAAAGCCCAGATCCAAACGATTTATTACAATCACAGCCACCAGTTATGATGACATTCATCTTTCTTACCTCATGCGCCACTCATGAGCATAATTACCATTTCGCAGCGGTAATCATTAATCCTGAACATCATGATGAGTCTTTACAGTGCACTTTACTTTCCCCTACACCTTGCAACCCTGAAGAAAAATTGTTATAATGTTTTAATATTCCAGCAGCAGCAGTATGAGTTTACAGCGACCTGCAGTGACTTGTAATGTTGCTCTCACTGTTCTTTTCGTAGGAGACATGTATGCTTCTAAGCCTATATTCTACCTTGACTTGGCTTTTTGTGGTTATGTTGGCGAATTTGACTTTGATGTAAATATCAGCAAAAATAAAATAAAATAAAATAAAATAAAATAAAAAATAAAAAATAGGCCATCATTTTATTTCAGTATTCATTTTAAGCACTTTATATAAACGTGCCAGTCGTGTGAGTTGTCATCCAACATTATTTAGAATGCACAAGGATATTGGGATTATGGAGATAGCCTCATATGGGATTGTCTGAATGGAAGTCCAGAGGGACTTCAATTTTTCTCTCAATAACGTGGCCCGCTCTGTCTCATAAATAGTATATGAGTAGCCATGACAGCTGATGTAAAGTATTTAATCAGTATTCATGGACGCATCATGTGACTGTGCTTGTGGAGGCAGAGGATTGGGATGTTTATATGCGGACAGAAACACATCTCACTCAAAGAGTCCCCCGCCTCCCCCTCTCATCCCTAGCATGGTGGTAATGTAAACGCCCTGTCTGTCTGTCTGTGAGCAAGGTATCTCAATAAGTTCTGACAGCTGGCCAAGGTCTGATTCACTTTTCACGCCAGTCGGCCAAAGGGGGGCGAGGCATTGGGCGTGCCTTGTTTGTTTGTCTGTAACAATAAAGATGCCTCAAAAAGTTCTGAACGGATTTACATAACACTTTGTAGAAAGATTGGTCCAAGATGCTGCATACTAGGTGCTGGCTCTGAAGAAGCCAAACTCCAGGGCCCCATGCTCAGCTTTACAGCAGAGATAAATATTTTTACAGACTGTTTTTATTATTATTATTATTATTATTATTATTATTATTATTATTATTATTATTATTGTATAATTATTATTATTGTTATTATTATTAGTCTCAAAAGCTAATTTCTGACTTCTGTACAGGGGGTGAATTTTCATACAGCCTAGCCCTAGGCCACCCGTTTAAATTATATTAAACCCTAATACAATTATAATATAATATAATTATGCATAATTAGGGGCGTGTCCGCTTTGAGTGACAGGTGGGTCAGGTCACTCAAGCTGTGGTCTTTAACCTCTGGCCGAGCTTGTCTTCCTTACACTTTTGGTGACTTTTTATGCCAGTGTCGGACTGTAAATATTAGACAGTAGACCGCCTGAGCTGTCTGTGCTCCATTTTCTTTTGGTAAGTAAAGTTCTAGTAGTAATTTAACTTAAATGCTAGTACAAACAAACGTGTGCACCTGCCTGTACCCTCTAGCTCGCTAGCTAACTATAATTAGCGCGCTAACCAAGCAGCTAGCAGGGAAATCTAAGAACAGTACATACAAATGCTTAATGTGGTGTGCACATCCATTATTGATTGTTTTTTATTTTATTCAGCAAGCTGCAGTAAATCTCGAACCTGTCACTGCAGTATGATACATCTGTAAGTGTGGATGAGATCAACTGCAGTCTCTTCGCAGCTTGGTAACGTATTATATTTACAGGGATGTGTTCTGAGGGCACAAACCTTTACCCTAACCCAGACCCTAACCCATGCGATGCTGCCCTCAGAGACATTCCAATAAATATAATACCAATCTCTCTCTTTTTCAGGCCTTTGTTTTCTTTAATAACTGTAGGTGTCAGTGCCTACAGGGCAGAGAGAAAAGATATGAACTTACTGCAGTGCAGTCTTTTTGATAGTTACTGTGGACTAGTAAAAAGACCCACCATGTCACATTTTGATACTCATTTAACATTTTGATTAATTGCAGTGTAGATAGCAAGAATCAATATGTGGACACGTCAGGATTGTGGTTAGGTATCAGCTTGACTAGTCATAATGTCATTACAGATACATTTGATCAGAATTATGCCAAGTCAAAATTATAGTATGGATATGTTGAATGTGTTTATGTATTGGTAAAATGAATAACTCTACAACTTATATAGAATTCTCTCAGGTTTACTGTATTGTCACTACAAAGCAGCTTGCCAGTGCAAGTTGATGAACTGTGGCCGTGGTTGGTCACCCAGTTTTGGGCCAAAGAAGCAAAGATGTGGCCTTAGACAAGAGAAATGTTTTATATCTTTGTCATTTTATTGAATTTTTATTTAATCAAGGGGATCATTTAGGGAAGCCGTCATTTTGCTGAACTTAGACAGGAGAACAAAACAACAGAAAATATGAAGTAAAACAGTTAAATCAGGTACAAGTAGGCTCAAGACAATGTTTCTTACACGTCCAAAAGAAATGGGGAATTCATGGAAGAGAAAGACATTGTGACAGAAACAAAAAGAGTATTTTGAAGAGGGTTTTACACCAGCTCAGAACTACATTGTAAGCTGATGTTCCTTTTCGATGTGGTGGATATGAGGCAGCAGACAATGTTAGAGGAGTGCTATTGGGTCCCATAGTAATCAGGTAGAATGCACTTTCACAAATTGGCTTTGGGAAAAGATCAAATGTGAGCTCTTTTGTTTTCCATGGGAGTTCAGCGAAAACAAGGTTGAATTACCCAGTGTCTTTTGACAAAGTATAGGTAGGGGAGACTGGGGTTGGTTGTCTCATGGGTTGGTTGTCACAGTGCTTATTAGAGCCAAACTAGAGGGCGCTGTTTCATCACGTTGATGTCAAACGTTTGCCTTGATGTCATGCTCATTTCTATCTAGCAAATTTTGTGGAAGACACCCAAAACATTGAGTTGAGGAGGACTTTTGTCATTTTTATGGGTCAGACTAATTTTTCATGTTGGTGTTGTTTTTGTAATAAAAGTTGGTAGGCTATTAGGTATTTCATAATCAAGCACTTACTAAAAAGAGCAATGTAATAACTTTAATTTTAGTCTACTTTTCAGTTGCTAGCTAAAGACGTGGTAGCTAGCATAAAAACTTTCTCAAGAGGCCAGGTTTGGATGCCTGTCTCCCTGCTGTGGGTGTTGGTTGTCACATGTATCACAACCCTTTGTTGGCAGAATGGTTAGGAACTTAAAAAGAAAGACAGACAGGGGCAGCAAGCCACCAGACATTACGCTATTTTTACAGTCTATGGGATAAATCTGTCCCATTCTCAGCCTCATTAGATGTTATGTTCATAATAAATTCTTAATAAATTGTTATGAAGCACTTTAATAAAAGCTAGAATGTTTTCAACACTCCTTAATTTTTAGTTCTCATTACAAAGGATAATTCAAACAAATAATCATGGTTCACATTCTGTAATGTCACTATGTGAAAGATGTGAGGCATTAAGGATATCATATGTACATCATAACATTATAAAATTAAGAAAATTGAAAACAAGACAGGGTTGGAAGACAGTTGGATACAGAGCAAAGGAGAAGGACAGAACATTTTGTTGCCTGGTCCTAGACCTGTCTCACCAGAGATGTTCTGCTGACAGACAGACAGGCAATCTAATCTAATTAACAGTGGGGAAATTATTAGTGTACCATCTCCTTAATGGGGGGAAGATGAATAATTTGTATGCTTTACAGCTCTGTTTGCATTTCAGAGGATGCAACAGCTTGTTGAAAGACATTGGAAGCAAGGACTGTACTCCTTCCCATGTGTAGTATGAGACTGTACAGAAAATACACTTTGATCAACATTAAGGGGACATCAAAACTACTACTGTGTATTTATGGTCTCCAGTCATGTGCCATGAGGGGCCAGGAGACTTCAGGCTGTCATTCCAACCCAGCACTACACCATGTGGTTTTACAAGGAGTGTGAATCAAATTGAATCGTCGACTCAGCTTGTGTCACGATTCACTATTTGATGAGTCACTTTAAGAACAATCTTTCATTTTTTGGAACGAGTTTGTAAACCATGTTCCTATAGTCAGTTCCTCTCAATACTCTAGCTAAAATCAGGCAACAAAATTACTTAAACATTGTCTGTTCTGTAAAAATAAATAAATAAATAAATAAATAAATAAAAGAAGGACCTGTTTGACAAATAGTAGCACTTTATAGTATCCGGTTAGCTCAACACAACATTAAGTCTTTTGTGTTTAAGAATTATGAATCATCTCATTCAGAGCTTTTCATATCAATTCAGATCATAGTCAAAGTGGTGGATTCTGTTATTTCTTTCAGCAGATCCATTCAGTTCAATTGGCAGAATTTAAAAGTAGAACAAATTTATAATTAAAGCTAAACCCAGGCTGATGAAATTCTTCTAGCTCTTCAGGGCTCACCACCACATCCTCTTTTGGCCAAGGGGTGCAAAAAGTTAGGGACTTTTTCCTTGACCTATGACCAACTTTCCCACCAAATTTGATGCAACGTTATGCTATTGTGCGACGAATGGATGAACGGATGATCAAACGAACAAATGCAAACATATTCATAGTCCCTCAGTTCTGATTTAATTAGGTAGGGGAGAGACGATATATTACTGTATTATTATTTTTTTTTTTAAAGTCTCACATGCTCTGAAGAAAAAGCACGAGAGTTTTAACCTTGTATGGAGTACATTAAAACTTAATGTATATCAGTAATGGAAAATTATGATATTGATATTGTAAAATAATGCCTGTGTTGACATTTCTCGCTTACTGTAATTGAACTAATATCAATATATTGTTTGTTGTGGTTCTGTGTTTTGTTTTGCTCAGGTTTGTTGAAAATGGTTGAGTTTCTTTTTTTGTTTTTTGAGAATAAAGGGAATATTCTCTCCCCCATGCAATGCAGGAAACTTTCACTCTCCTTCTTTTGCAAGTCTTGCAACCCATAGTGCATCTGCTCCTGTTTAACATAAGGAGAGGGGAAAGAGGAGAGGAGAACAATTGTGTTTGAAAAGTACTGGTGAATAATTCAATAAGTTATATTATTTATTATTCAGTAACGCTCCACTTGTTTCAGCACAAATAAACATGTCCTATTTGAGGTTGTCCATTTCATGCTCTTTCAGAATGACAGCAAGGTTCAGGTGTGCTTTATTTTCTTGGTCCATTTAGTGATTTTATCACCAGTAACAGCAATGTATGAACAAACGTTTAAGAAAAAGTATGGATTTATAACATTATGAGAGTGTGCAGTGCCTCCGCAGAACTTATAAGAATAAAGAAAAAATGACTGAAGAATATTTATGATGTATAAATACATCAAACATGAAAAACATGCAGTCTAAAATAAGTGAAAAAGCTCTAAAAAAATCAATCTACTGTATAGGACTATTAAATTTGTAAGAAACTAGAAGAAAATCAAAATAAAAACTTATGAATGCTTAGCTGTCTTTATTTAGTGTTAGAGAGCATGTAAACATGTAGACATGCATTGTAAAAGACCATTCATCTTATTCATATAGTCAATTTAAAGATTTGGATATATTTTTTGATAGTTGTTAGGGATTTCTAAAAGGTATACCAGCGAGTCTGTAGCTAGCAGAACCCAAACAGCCATTTGTCTCAAGGACCACTGTTATATAATCACTGAGAAAAAAAGACACCATAATAATCATGCCATTAGTCAGGCACTGCCTGTTGCTTGCTTTATATAGCTCAAACCAGCAATTGAGGCAGCAACCTGGACCCCTGCCTTTAAGTATTCAGGTTTTTGTATTCTGGATGTATGCATTGTTAAAAACCGTTTTGCCTTTAAACTCAGGTTGCTGCCTAGGTGCATTTGTACTTTTTAACCATCACTACCTGCTAAAAAAAGTGAGTGACACTGTTTACATTAGCAGAAGCCTTGCATGCACATTTCATTTCTAGGTTAGCTGTTGCCAAGATCTTCCAACCTGACTGAAACGCAATTTTCATAAATCAGAGTCCAAAAGATGATCACTTATTGGTAATTTATCATATTACAAATATTGAATATATAATATATTGCAAATTGTGACAACATGATATTACATACTTCAGATTCTGTGCTGTTACCTACTAGAAAGACATGGAAACACTGATGAAATTGTTGTATGTAATTTTCTTGCAAGGCAATTATAAAGCCTAACATATAGAAATTGGCACCTAATTGATGCACACCTGTACAAGGGCACACGCGGGTGGTGCAAATTTTATATAAGACAAGTTTACACCTTTTTTTTTAAAGGAGATGTAAACTTTAGGAGGTGGATAGACAGATGAATGGATAGACATGGTCACACCTGGAGAGTCAAATGGACACAGAACAGAAGAAGACGCCAGTGTGTAACACTGCCATTGATGAGGATATTAATGTGAGTCACTGCACTGGTCGATGTGCTGTGTTTAGGGAATACATGAAAACAAATGCACTGCTAGTTATTCTGCTGAGATGACTCGTGTGTACCTCCATCAGGACAACAAGGAAGACTGTACCTGATCTGTACATCTGTAACCTGGCTGTGGCAGATGTGGTCCATGTGACTGTGATGCCCTTCCTAATCCATCAGTGGGCACGAGGCGGCCACTGGGTGTTTGGCAGCACACTGTGCACCATCATCACCTCCCTGGATAACTGCAATCAAGTGGCCTGTGCTGCTGTGATGACTGCTGTCAGTCTGGACAGGTCAGTGGTGCAGTGCCTGCGCTACATCTCTTCTCTATCTGATTTTTCACATGTTCAGTCTATCTGATTTTTCACATGTTCAGACTCAGGGTTTTAGCTATACTTCGTTTAAGTTTGATTTTAGCGTTGAGTACTTCTGAAGAAAACACACTTTGATATGTATAAATGACTGGAGTTTGTTGTCAGAGCTGCAATGCTTTGAAGTTAGTTTGAAGTTAGAGTCTTTTATCAACCTTAGGCTATAGAATGAAAAATTATCACATGACTGAGTAGCAAAATCTAATTGACTTTAATTAAAATGCAAACGTTGTTTGTAGTCTCTTAGTTGTATATTTAATAAACCCACATTGGGCTCAGGCTGTTTACAAGTAATCCCAGGGGGTACCGGTGATATTTAGAACAGATAACAGATGTTGAACAAGGAAGAAAGTGATGCATCATGGATGCATGGTATATCCTTCATCTAGTTAATGGTCCACTCTTCAAAGCAGAATGTGCAACTGTTTCTCTATGGATAGAGAGAAAATGTTCAGCGCTCAAAATAAGTCTGTTCTTCCTTGGAATAAAATGATCAAAGCTGGTGAGAAATTAATATTCTAAATTCTAACAGTTATCTCCAAATCCTCACACTTCCTCTGTCATAATCATTTCAAAACCTGTAGCAACATTGAAATTAGCCTTGCTATATTATTTATGACTCATTTACTGTAGCATCTTGAGCACAGAATGCTCTAATTCTAATTCTCACAAACTTTGATGCCTTATCAACGTTTTGGCAGGAACTGAGAGAAATGTGGAAGTTTTTGTTATGTTTTTTTTGTATGATACTCTTATACTTGCTCTCTTTCTTCTACATACTGTCATTATGACTGTCAAATAATTGCACAAAACAGATGTGTAATGCTCCTGGAATTGTTACTTTGCAAATCAGAAGGTCGCAGTATAAGGTCCTAAGGATGGGGAGATGGTTTTAATATCCACATGCCAAAGCACATCTTTTTACTAGCTTTGTTTTCAGGGCTGTGCATGTCTCTTAGAGAGGAAGAGTAACAGAATGCATCACATCATCAGTGTCTGAACTGCATGCCAAAGCTGTAACCAAAGAATGACTGAATGTGTCAGTGACACATGAAGACTTTCTGTTAGCTTTGCACATCATCACACCCACACCACTGGCACTTTGATCAGCCTACAAATAGAGTAGCCCTGCCTACCCACTAATGAGGCATACAACCAACATACTCAGCTAACTATATCTAAACTCATTGTTGTCCTCGCAGTTAAAACAAATACTTTCTCAGCAAGGAAATGTGTGGTTTCCAGATAATCTTGTGCTGCTGCTTTACCATTAAGGCAAGCAAAAAAGATGAAATAGACACATATTATGATTCTCTGTTCTGGTGGGATACAGCACAAATTAAGCCTTTGATGAGCTCATTATGACTAGAACAGATGCATTTTTATTTCAATTTTGAGAGTGTCTTCTGCAACAAATGTCAGTTATGCTTTAGTTTCATATCGTCAAGATAATCATAAAGGAGAGACAGTTTAAAAATGCTGTCTCCTAAACAATAAACAAACAAATTGAGCTGTTGAGCAGAGTGGAATAATTATGCATGAGCATGTTTTTGCATAAGCTGAAACCCTAAAAATCTGATTACTTTATACCATATCTTTTCACTATCAAAACAGGCATGATGTTCCCCTTGAAAATGACTTTTTGGCAATTTGTCAGTTTCTTATGTAGTGCTTTTAACACTGAAAACGTGGTGTTCTCAAACATGATGTCTGATGGCCATGTTTTGCTGCAGCGAAATGACTTTGGATGATTGATTTTTTACTGAGCTTAGGAGAAAACACCAACCAACTCAGCCTGGCTGTTTCTCTTGGGGTGGAAGCAGATGGAGCAGATGTCTACTGCAACATAAAATACTCCTTTTTCATAACTCATATGACTGTATAGCAGGAGCACTGACATAACCCTCTTTACTCTTGCATCTCGCTGCTGCACTTGTGAACCTGCACTTTTAACATTTGTATGCTATGCTTTTGTGCTTCTGGCTTTGTATTTCCCCCTCTATATGTGGATGCTATCTAGCAGAACTCTTAGGGATACAAAAAGTGTACTTGAATTCCCCAAGCTCCCCTTTAATTATATTCACCTGCTTTTCTCTCAGGTACGTGGCGGTGGTTCATCCATTCCGTCTGACGGCTCTCAGAACAAAGTCCAAGACCATTGGGATCAACCTCTTTGTGTGGGTGATCTCGTTCATCCTAGTCCTTCCTGCATGGATCCATTCCAAAGTCATCCGATTCTCCGATGGGCTGGAGAGCTGCACCATGAACCTAGTCTCTCCCAGCGCTGTTCTCTGGTAGGGCAAGAAAAGGCGCTAGGCAGGCTCGTTCGCTATAGGTGCTCTTACAAAGGAATATGCTCCATCTGAATTAAATCAGATACAAAATTAGGTTAATGACACTCAAGCCAGAGAAAAACCATGTGGAACCCAAAGCGGAATATAAGTCATATTGGGTTTTCCACATACGATCAGTTCTTATTATGTATCATGTGTCGCGCCTCATATAATGGGCTAGCGTGTTAGATATTTGTTGATACAGTGTTCAACCAAAGCTAAAAGACTTCATATATCAAGATCTAATCTGGGATTTCAAATTTAGAAGAGTTGGACAAAAACTTCATTTGAGAACGCACCAATTGATGGTATGACATCAAGATTACTAGACAAGGGGCGCTCTGGTAGATCACCGTGTAAAGCGTGTATCACGTAACCGTCTAACCGCAGCGGCACAGGTTTGATTCCGACCCGCGTCTTTTGCTGCATGTCATTCCCTCTCTCTCCCCCATCTTTTCTGTCTATCTCCACTGTCACTGTAAATAAAGCAGAAATGCCAAAAAAAAATTACTAGATGAAAAAGAAATCCCCCATTTCCCTTGGTTCAGTTATCTCGATAGTTGCTGTAGCCTTGGATAAAAATAAATCACTCAATCAGTGTGCCACCCTCTCATCATTTAGTGAAATGGCAGATGTTAAGGGTGAGTGGAGTGAAAATGACTTTCAGTTTCAAAGCAAGACACTTTCAACCCACCTCTGCAAAAATGGTCCATCTGCAGTATTTGTCTGAGAAAGGAAGAATGCGCTGCTTAATACTCTCCTCTGTCTCACAGGTACACACTCTATCAGACAATCACATCATTTTTCCTGCCTCTGCCTCTCATCCTGACCTGCTACATTCTTATCTTGTGTTACACCTGGAAGATGTACCTGAAGAACAAACAGGCACGGCGGTGAGTTTTTCGCTAAACAAAATGTTTATGCAGTTGAAGCCCTACACATTGCTGAGTCCTGGCGAGTCTCTTCTTTGTCCCAAAATACCATTTTAATGCAGTATAAAGCTTAAAGGAACAGTTCACTCAAATACAAAAAAGATATTTTCCCATTCACCTCTGGTGCAGTCTGTACTTGCAGATCTTTTCTGTGTGATTTGGTTAGGTTTCCAGTGCGCCATTACCTCTGCCTCCATTCACCCCAATACAATGGGGCTGGATGGGTTTTTCTTTGTGGAGCTCAGTGGTCAAAAATTGACATGTGAAAAACTCAACAGCAACAGCTCTTTCTAAAAGCAATGACACGGTTACCAGGCATAATCCACAGACCTCAGGGGTGAAGGGTTTCATTGGGAACTATTTCCTGCCGAATAACACTGACAAACTGTAATGTACAACTTGGGAGTGAATAGATATAGTTTGGTATGCAGACACAGTTCCAGCGGTGTTCTATGGCATGAAATAGTTCCCAGCAAAACTCTCAAGTGATGGTTGGAGCTCTACAAAAGACTGCCCATCCAGCCCCATTGTATTGGGGTATTGTAGTGGGATGCTGGGAGACAGGGAGGATCACGGAAGACTGGAAATCTCTCCAGATCTGACACTATCTGGACAGATAGATTGTGCTAGAGGCAAGTGTGATTTTTTTTTTATTATTTATTTATTTATTTATTTTGGGTGGGATGTGTGTTTAAGATTATCTCAGTTGCTCTTAAATTTTTAATCCCTTTTGACAAGTATCAAATGAATGATTGCCTCACTCATGTAATATCTATGCCAGCAAAACCTTTGCAAAACTGATAAGCTGCTTTCGGGATAAATGAATGAGATGTGGATGAGTAACAGTGTTCAAACTGAAATGACTGCCAACTTTTAGCATCTGTAGACCCATATGAGACATACACAACCTGAGTGAATCTGAGTTTTTGTTGCCATTAGATGTTTTTGGAGGGAGATGTCAGTGCCTTTCGCCTAGATAGCTGAAATAGGCAGACTATCTAAATTGTTCTTGCTCCATCGAGGCAAAGGCAGCTGCAGCAGTGGACAAGCATGGGCACGTATACAGGCACAGGCTTTTTGATGTCAGCCGTGGGACAAGGGAGATGGTATCTTGAGTGGCACTACAGGGCAGTGTGGTCAAGTGTGGTCAAATAGGGACGCAGCAACAGTGGCAGAGAAGAAAAATAATACACTGCATGCTCTCAACAAGCTCAATAAAATATTCTAGCAGTTTGACTTCGATGTCATACGCAGAGGATTAGCTCTCTGGCACTGCTTGTGATTGATGTGTCTTGTTTTCTTGTGTATTTTTCTTTCTATCAGTGCTTGCCTTGAAGCTCAAGTTAATATCATTTGCTCATAAGAAAGCAGTTTCGGATCGTCATGTCAAACCAGCAGACAGCCTTAAGTGATTGATAGTGCCTTGTCTTTGCTGAATCCTAGGGAAAGGCAGCAGCCCTTTGCTTATAAGGTCAAGCTGTCATCTTTCAAATTTTGTTCATCCCCTCTGATGAGGACCATTTCCGGCCTGACAGGCCTCACGGACAAACTAACTCCAC
>OMKZ01013793.1:9666-21639 GCA_900302535.1 Neoniphon sammara
AGCAAGATGCGTCACTTTAAGGGGAGAAAATCATAAGGTGAGAGAGCACTGAATATGCTGGCAGACTGTCTACAATAAAGCTGCAGTGTCTAACATGGGCATGACTCACAAAATATTTTATCGGAGGCCTTGCCAGCCTATATTTAAATGCCAACATAGACGTTTTTTCATCAAACAACTTATTTTCAGAAAAGTGCTTGCCTTGATTATGAAGTTTCATTTGTATCTATGCTGTGCAGTGCTAAAAAATAGGTAGTCTTGAAATTTGAGACAATTTTGCTTTGGCTGAGGGTTTAAGGTTAATAAGTCAAAATGTCTCCTATTATGCAAATATACCAATTCTACAACCAAAAGACTATATCCAAATATTTTTATCTATATGGATTTTCAACAATCTGACCCATAGTATGTAAACTCTTTTCTACAACAGCATACAAATAAATATTTTCAAGAATTGTGCAAATATACTGTAACAATACTCTGCACACCAGCCCATACAAATATCCTGCAAACTGTACAGGGATATTCCTTGGCGTCACGGCCTCAGAAATGGGCTGCAGATAAGAAGGCATTCAAGTAGGGATTGTGCTCCACTCCTTGTTTTTGGCAGGTTTGTTGGAACGCTTCTCTGCTTTTGTGGTCATGTTGTCACCCTCACAAGAAGCAAGAAGTAACACTTATTTATAGCTTTTCAGCGCTGGATACAACATGACTATAGGTTTTGATTTGATTGTGAAAACAAACCTAAAGACTAAAATTGCAGTTTGCATCAGCAGATGCAAGAAAGGCCAAGAGAGGAAGTTGTGTTTCTTCTTCTTTGGTTCTATAGACACGCTTTCTTTGGCACTGGAACTCTGAGGTCCTGTAGATTTGACCGCATGTCTGCAGATGTCAAAGAGGACAGATTCTTGGCATCCTTTGGTCTCATGGGACAAATTGGTTGAAGCCATGTCAACAAGAAGAGTCTTGCACACTTGAGGAAGAGTGGATTTAGCTTCAGCCTCCTGAGGTAGGCTGGCTATAGCTTGAGCTTCTTAATGCAGGGTGTTCATAATGCATGAACTCGAGCTTTCCAATGAGGAGTCACAGATGTGCCTTTCACCAGTTTCTTCTGCCTGCTGGTCTGAGAGGAAGGGCATCATTTTAGAATCACTTGAGATCAGTGGTTCCCATTTGTCAAGACAGTCCTGAATCAGTCCAAAATGTGGGCAGCAGTCAACCACAAATCTAGAGAGATTTGCTGAAGAAGCATAGAAATACTACTCATTTCATTCCTCTGTCTCCAAGTCAAAGAGGAGATGCATCATTTCAGAGCTGCTTTTGACAAGTGGCTCCCACATCTCTAGGCAGCCCAGAGTAGGCAGATATTTCACACAGGGAGCACAAAAATCATTCTTCCCAACCACTCCATGTCATAGTCATTGTCAAAACCAAAGTAAGAGCTCTGAAGCAACCTCAGTGTCCCAGTGATTTCTGTGTCATCAGACATTTGTGCCTCAATGATGCTGAGCAGGCTGGATTAAGCCTTAACATCATGGGCTGGGTGGATGGATGCTCCAAGTGCAGTTTTTTTTTTTTTTTGTTGTTGTTTTTTTGTTTTTGTTTGTTTGTTTTTACACCCATGGTAGTGCAAGCGGGGTATTGTTTTCGGTCTTGTCTGTCTCTGTTTGTGTGTGTGTTTGTGCAGCATTACTCAAACAGTTTTGATCCAGTTTGTACCAAACTTGGTGGAACTGTTGAGGGTCATGAAAGGAAGAACTGGTTTAATTTTGAAAAGAATTGGTCAAAGGTCAAGGTCACAGGGTAAGGTCAAATTTTCAGCACAATGCTAGTACATTGGGAATATTTATAATGGCCATACCAGTGAATTGGAAAGAGATATGCATATGGTTACTATTAAACACTAATATAAAGTCATATATGACCCTACTATTAGTCGCATGACCTTTGATCTTCGGTGACCTTGAAAGGTTGAACTGATGGAAAAATTTTGCATGCATCACAAGTCCCATAGCATTTCACTATCAAACATGCAGCACGCGGGTGTCTATAACTGTGTTCTTCATCTTGAAAGTAGACACTTCCTTTGAGGGCAGAACATCTCCATCATCCATATTCAAGGGAAGGTGCATAATGATGAAGCTGTGCTGACTGATGGGTCCCGTACATGGTGGCTCATAAATCCACAAGCAGATTCTAGTTCAGCACAGTTCAGCTCTGCAGTTACTCCAGAGGAACTAGCAGCTTCAGCATAAAGTTTGTGCCCCTTTTCCAGGACTTTTGGAAACATACAGTTAAAATTCCTATTGAGGAGAGTGACAATAGAATGACAACATCTTAACAAAGCAAGTGCAAATGACTTCAGCACAAACAAGAAGTCTGTCTTGGCTACCAGCCTCTCATTCACCCATTTAACAGAATATTATGTATTAATTCATTAATTTTAAGGTTAAATAACAGAACTGAAAATAGCCTGCATGTGCCTTACCAGCATGGAAATCACTTTCCATGTTTGCCATTGTAAACGGTGGTACTGTACCTAAATGCAAGGTGAGATGTCTTGTTCAGTTGGCAGGTGACGACTGATCAGAGATGACAATGTTGAGTCTGTATGTGTGTGTGTGTGTGTGTGTGTGTGTGTGTGTGTCTGTGTGTGTTCCAGTCAGCAGCAGCTGTTATGACATTGACATTTTAATTCTGTGAGATCTGCCTGCATTCTGTCAGGCTGCATTTCAAAAGTTTATAAGGTGCAGCTCACAACTCAGTGAATGACAGACATGTTTGACTAAACACCATCAATACATATAAACATAATTAACAATTGGTATTTGTAATAAATGCTGTTTTCTACACTCAAGGCATCTTTGACACCCAAGATTTAAATGCAATGCATATTGGCATGTTGTAATGTTAATGCCATGACTGTTAAGTCATGGTTTTTTTTTGTTTGTTTGTTTTAGTTTTGGTGGTCATTTTGCACCCAGTTCAGAACAAACTTCAATGGGAAACACTGACTTTAATTCGTTGTCAAAGATTTAAAGATTTTGGATAGCAGCACAAAATCCTGTCTATTGGTGACCCCAGTCTAAAAATATCTATTTGTATCTGCCTTCAAAATCCCATTTTGTTCAAACCCCTACAATACGTCTATGCAAAGGTTTGTTTTCAATGAAATACAATTTTTCCAAGGTGAAAAGTTTGCACTCCATCATTTTCTCCATTCCATGCCTTAAAAAAAATCATGTCTAAATGTAAATGTCCATCATAGTCTGTCATCTCCAATCCTCAGTGCCGCTCCATACTTCTACCTCAGTCCCTTTTACCTTTTGACCATGCTGTTGTTACCATCCTCCACTGTTTGGCATTAGCTGACCGGGGTCTGGCCCAGCTGTAGCCCTATAAGCCTCTATATAGAAGATGAAAAGCACAGCATACACCAAACCCATAGAGATGTTTCGGGGTGGGCTTTGCTTGGAAAACCAGGGCCATATTCCCAGAATGTCTTTTCCATCTCGTATGAAAGATAATCACCGGCTGCATTATGTATATATAGAGTCCATTCATATACTAAAATTCTTTCCTAAAATACAGTCGGGCTCATTCAGGAATGTCAACAGGCTTAGATAGTCTGATGTTGTAGTTTGATTCGATCTGATTCTAAGCACATTCTCAGACTGTAATAACCATGAAAATGATTGGAGTGACGCATTCCTTATTTAATCCCTTGTGTGTGTGTGTCTGTGTGTGCGTGTGTGTGTGTGTGTGTAATCCACCTAGAATAATCCACCATTAAATGCTTGGCTGCAAGGCTGTGGTTTGACAGTGGGGAAGACTGAGCATCCGTGTGGCTCAAAAAATGTTGCTGGCTCTTAGGTGTGATGCAGGATAGGGCGTCTCAGATATACACAGTGTTTCCATTACAACAGGTATATCACATTTAATGCGCCTAGTCTGCTGGTACATCAATAACAAAGGATGTATGATGATAAAGTAGCGAGGGAAGCTTTTGTTATGGACTGACAAACATCTTGAGCCCTCCTTAGACTGAAAATCATAAAGTCCTTCTCCATCACAGCAGCTTCAATGACGACACGAGGCCCTCCGCTATATTTTTTGATTCGGCCTGTGTATTTGTTTGTTTTTGATCAGCATCCCTCCGCCGCGATGGCCCAGGCAGTACAGCAGGTGCCCTCCCCATTGACTGGCATGTTAATCAGGCGGGATTAGGCCTCAAGTGAGTACAAATGTGATGGAAAACGGTTTGAATTACATGCTAAGCCCCCACTGGCCTGTAATCCGCCGTCCTTCACTTGGAAATGTCATCCGCAGGGTAAAGCGCGTGTGTGTGTATGTGTGTGAGTGTGTGTGTGTGCATGGGCGTGAGTCTTTGTGTGCACATGGAAGTAGTTGGCACGTGCCTGTGTCTGTGTGTGTGTGTGCATGTGTGAACCCTGCTCTCTCGCACATCCACACACACTGAATCCTAATCACTCATGCTCCTTCACACACACATCCATCATCGTCATAGGTTATGCCCTGAGAGTGACTTCATCTGCTTATTTAGGACCTGCTAAATAGGCACATTAGTTAACAAGCATAGGAACCTGGTGCTATGGAGTGAATGAGGGAGGAGGAAAAAGTGTGTGTGTGTGTGTGATTGATACCGGCATCCCCTTGCTGTTTTCTGAGAGACATCTAATCAACGTGTTTGTCCCCCCTGAGCCACAGATGACCTGGATGAAGATAGTAGTGGGGTGCTGTTGCCTGCAAAGCAATAGATCAGTATCTCAAGGACAGTTTACCCTCACACCCATCACCCAGGAAACAGCCCGGCAGCACCAGCCTTACCCTGTCCCTGTCACTCATTTCCCAAACCTCCTCTTTACCCTCTAGGACAGCATGGTAGGGAGGTGGTAGGGGTTAAATTAAGGTTATGATAAAAAGCATTCAAGGATGTACAGAGAAGTATGCTGTGCTCTTTAATCCCTTCAGTTGATGGAGGAAAAGCAAAACAAGAACATTTTGGAGGCGTTAGAGAAGTGGGCTTGTAATTGGAAGATTGCCAGTTTAACAACCCAGACCGTCTGGGAAAATGTTGGTGTGTAAAAAGTGAATGTGTAACACTCTCTCCTCCCACAATGACTATACTGCCAAGGTGTACTTAAAAGAGTTCACCCAAAAATGAAGAATTTGTCATTATCTGCTCATTCCCGTGCCATTTGCAACTAATTGCAACTATACAACACACAAGGAGGTTGCAACTGCACAGCATTCTTCTACAAAGCAAAAATTAATGGGTAGCACTTTATAGAGTTCCCAAAAAAGGCAAAAAAACAAGAATAAAATTTCTCCATACAACTGGTGCAGTGTGATCCACATCTACTGAAGCCAAAAACTCATATGCTAAGTGGAAAAGACCTAGATTTATTCTGTTATTCAAGGTTAATCTTCACTGTAGCCTTTGATAGTAAAAACAGTTCAGGCTAACCTTGCATTCCATATTCTGCTCAGAGAGAACTTGAACATCGAGGACAACCTCACACTTTAACCATTTTCGTGGAGTGAAGCTACAGCAGCTTGGTAACAGACCCAAACTCTTTCAGGTCTAAAAGCTAAAAGTTTAATTCTGTTTCCCCTGGAGAGTTTCCTCTGTCCTCTCAAGTTTATAACTGCAGTTTTTACTTTGGCTGCTTAAACGTTCCACAATATTTGCTGCAGTGACATTACTGTGTGCATGGAAACGTTCACAATTACTGAAAGCAGCCTCTCTAATCTTTAAAGTAAATCATTAGAGAAAACATTCATACATCAATACAACACACAATAAAGAAATCACCTGGGAAGCTCACACTGCTCGAAATAATTTAAAAAGCAACATAGCCTACAGGGACAGGTAGAGGTGAAGTGAAATGCAGGTTCATGCAGGCGCAGGTCTCTAAATAGGAGAAATAATTCATTCAGGTGGGTGGTGGGTGGATGGTTTATGCATATATGTGGATGATGTCAGAGCAGATCCACGCATCACTACTACAAAGTTATGCTAGCTAATGCTGGGTGTGTTGTATGGACAAAGACACTTCACCTGTGTTGCAACAAACCCTAACCCTAAGTGAGGAATTTTTTTTTTATTTTTTTTTGGGTGAACTGTTCCTTTAATCCTTCAGCTGCTCCAGTGAAGCTGCCAACAGAAGAGACTGTATTTGTACTGGTCAGCTCCCAGATGTGAATGTATGTAACTGTATGGATGTGAAGTGGGGCGTTGCTGTGCACAGTTGCTGGGTGAATAAAAAAAAAAATAAAAAAAAAACACGAATGCAGACACAGATCTCATTGCGGTGTTTCCAGAATGGGTGTATATGTTTGCATGTTTGTGGAGATGCACATGTGCTGTTCATCCCAGCAGTGTGTCAAGTCGAGGTGGATATGAGCACAAAGAGACCTGTGCACACACTTGTGCAAACACACACATACACACCCACCTTATGAATAGATAGCAGGGCCATTTGAAGCCCAGTGTTGTTCTTGCGACAAGCAGAGCGACTGTCCTCTGTGGAGGGGAGCCAGGGTAATTCTCTTTCACGCATCATTAGCCCTCCTCATCTCCGCATGTTCCCTCGGTGTGTGCGCGTGTGTGTGTGTGCGTGTGTGTGCACGTGCACGTTTTCAGCATCTGCTGTAGCCAATCAAAGCTGCTCATCAGTCCTGGGCCACTCCAGCTCCACAGCCATGTGTGATGGCATCTCATTTCTGTGTCATTTCTCCGTCTGTACCAGCCCCCGTCCGTCCATTTTTCTCTCCCTCCTTATCTCACACTATCCTTCCATGTCTCCTTTTCTCTCAGTGCTTCTTTTCGTGTCTCTCCCTTGCTCGCTGTCTCTCTTTCTGTCTCTCTCAGTGATGGAAAGATGCAATCAGAGCCACTCCTGTTTTGAGCTGACAGTCCATTTCATGCTGGGGAAGGTGATTTCTTTTCTCCCGTTTCGTTCTGCAACCGCCACCGCTGTTATCACTTATAGTGCAAACTAGGTCGTAATGACTTCTACCTGGGATAATAGTTGAATGAGTTGGTGAATGATGGTGTAATAATGGCATAATTGGTTGAAAGGTTAGTGTGTGCTCCATGTCTCTGGCCAGACTGTTTGTTATCTGGACAGTTATAGTGTTAATGTGTTATTCTTATTACGTCCGTTTGGGTGTAGTGGTGCTGAGAGTACCTTTTTCCACTGCTGCTGATTTCTTTCATCACCATTGTAATGATGGCTTTGACAGCCACAGTCATCAGAGTCATTATTCTCCTAGTTATCACTCAATTGGCGCACACCCCGAGTCTCACTCTCCTTTCTCTATAATGGATATGGCTTACAAAACATATGAGTTTTTAAAGGAAGTAAAGCAATATTGATACTGATATTTTCTATATTGCAGCTGCTCATAGTTGATCTTTAGTGCTCATGTTTAATATTTTTGAATTTGACCATGTTAAAAAAAAAAAGAAAAAGAAAAAAAAAAGCTTCCCCCCCAAAATTTTATCCTTGCCATCCTGAAACAACATTTTCAGCACTAAGACCATCCTGGTACAAGAAAAATGTCCCTGTGAGGGCAATAATGTTCATCTTATAGGTCTCTTTTTATGGTTTATCTTGTGTTATTGTTCTCTTTTTATAATAAAAAATAACAATCACAACAAAAATAATAATAATGTAATGTTCATATTCACCCATATTAATGTGGAATCTCATCAAAAAGTTTTCAGTGACAGTCAGTGTAGGATGACACCTGACTGATTTCTGATACTGAATAAACGGCAAATATATATAGGTCTAGCTCTAGTTGATATTCTGCGCATGCTGGTGGTCTGGTCTGGTCTGGAGGGGTTTAAGCTCCAGGGTTTGCTGTGGTCTCAGAGGCCCAGGGAGAGATATTGAGCTCTGGGGCAGCGAGCCAAAGCTGAAGCCTCTCTTTCCGTGTCCCCTGTCTTTCTTTTTGTCTATATGCTTTCCCCCCCGTCTGACTCTGTATCTGTCTGTTTGTCCTTCTCAGTCTGACTATTATTTGCGGCAAGCTACAGCGGCTTGACTAAGCAATTTAATTTCTCTTCTAGCAACACGGGAAAATCGATCAAGACAAAGTGACTAGCAGAAGCGACAAACTCCCAGCGCCAGACGCCGACAAAAGTTGATCAGAATTTGCCTGGTGGCTTCTGTCGATTTTAAGCCGACTCGACTACTGCGGCGCTGATCCAGACAACAGCAGAGAGCCACGGTCTTCTTTCAGAGTCATTGTATAGTTGTATATCACACAGCCTAAGTATAGGACTACTGTGACACCCAGTGACATTCTCACTTATCACCACTACATCCACTGATCCATCACACTATTCCAAGAGTGTATCCCCTACGATAGCCAGCATGGGACAACAATAATAGCTTCACATTGTGTTATACTGACCCACTGATGTGCTCACCTTACACTTGCACGCTTTTAATTACTTGTTACTGTCCTGTCAAAGTGTACGTAATCCAAATGAACACCCAAACTCAGTAATTTATTCCGGTTACGTTCACATGACTTGCCATAGCTGTAGTATAAATGTGCAGAGAAGAATGAGTGACTATTTTGTGCAATTTATACAAAATGAGAGGGTTCAGGTCAGTGGGTGTCATTTTTATTTTCTCTAAATTGTGGACCTGTAAAGCCCTTTGAGACTGTAACAGTGATTAAGGGCTTAAAATAAGCCTGAACTGGAAAATTACGTTTCGTAAATTTATTTCAGGTTTGCATTTAAGCACATATTATCTTCTATGTCACATTTTAACACCTGCCACTATTTAAATGTCTCTCTGAGGTTCTTGCTTTTATCTTTTAAAATATTCCAATAAGTAATCCTCTAATTTCCCATAAGTGTCTGTAATTAAAATACGGTATATTTTTAGGTAACATAAGGGAATGCATATATATACATACATTTTTTGGGGGGGGCTACAAATAGAATAAGTATTCCATTACTTTACCCAACCCACATGACCGATGTACTGTCCACACTTACCAGTGTGTCACTAAACTATTTCCTATACGTCTTGGATATTTTTATCCTCATCATATTCTTGCTCATCATCGCCTCAAGTGCATTTCCATGACACTTGAGGATGATCTATAGCTTCTAAATAGCCGTTAGTATGTTTATTTCTCTTCACGGATGGCGTAAGCGGGAGTGTAACGCGTGATCGATGAGCTGCAGTTGGTTCTGTCACTACCGCTACGACAGTGATGGAGAGGACCCTTGATCTATCCCAAAATACATTAGAAAACAGACACATAACCAACAGTGAATTGTCTGTACAGCCATTGAGAGCATGCAAATTCTGTTTACTGCCAAGTGCTGAATAATTGATATGGTGATAAAACTATTTTCCTACTGGAGTCATTGCAGCAGTTATGGTTGTTGTGGAGGCAACAGTGGAGTGTTTTGTTATTAATAGTCTGGTAATTGTGAGTGGCAAGCTGATTGATTTGCTTTGCTTCCTGTGAGAGCAATCGGCTACACAAAGACATTAACGCGCACAGTACTATGCGCAATAATGCAAATATCTTATCACACACACACACACACACACACACACACACACACACACACATAGATACAGGCTCACACACTTTCTCAGTGTTACAACTGTCTGCTACCTAATTAGCCTAGTTTGACAGTGTTAATAGGTTCCTCAGGGTCTCCTACATGCCGGATAGAAAGGGGGGAAGATGTGCCAGCGATCACAGAGGGAGGGAGCAGGGTGCGTGTGTGTGTGTGTGTGTGTGTGGATACATTTAGTGTGTGTGTAGGTTACAGGGAGGTACAGATGGTTCTTTCAGCAGTTCTTCACTCCACTGCACACATAGACAAGCGCACACGCTACAAAGTTTTTCCTCATGAGCCAAGTCTGACCCCCCATCTTAGCAGGTCTCTTGACCTTCTCACATCAGGCAGGAAATTGGCAACATGCTCAGCGGCCCAAATAAGCGTAGTGTGTGATGTGTCAAGCGAAGGGTCAGGCGTGATGCCTGGGTGTTCAGAGATAGACCTGGTAGCAACACTGGGGGGAATGTTCTGGGGCAAGTTTTTTGACCTGCAAAGTTCAAATGTCGGGCTTTTATGCTTTTACGGTGGTCTGGTAGTTTGGTTTTTCTATTGACATTAAGAAGGACTTAAAGGAAGGGTCAAGTGTGCTTGTGTGTGTGTGTGTGTGCATACGTGACTGAGTGTGTATGTTCCTGTAATTGCGCTCCATCAATCACAGCACCACAACAGCGTAGCCCTGTCTAGCCGTAGTTCTCCGCGCTACAAGGCTACATGTGATCCAGATACCACACATAGGCAACTGAAAGCTGATTTATGACTTTGAATGTGTGAACAACTCCATTCATTTGTGTGTTTGCTATGCCTGCTCTCTTTAGCACTTCAGCTCACTGTGGTTTTGGACCTTTTGGGAAAACATGCAGCCATAGAAAGTGTATAGTGAATCCGTCAAGTGTCTCTGCCTAATCGTCCGAAGGTACCAAGGCAGAAATGCTTCCCCATCAAAGGCTTGGCATGGATGACATTCTGGATTATGGGAACGTGCCTCCTGCCATCTCTCCACCCCGCCTTCATCTCTCCCTTTCACAGTCTCTGCAGGGTTTGTCTGCAGAGGCAGAGGAGTGCAGCCTGGCTCTGATTGCTGTGACGTTGTCGGGCACAGTGAGGATCCCACGAGAGGAGCGCGGCCTCATAAGACTGTAGACCTCATTATGATCTCTGCAACACGTTTAGCAGCCAGCATCTACACGTTTTGTGTCTTTTTCACATGGAGAGTTTTGTTCCTAAATGACACCCACTCTTACAAAATGATTGATACCGCAAAATAAAATATGTTGCTGTTGAAAGGATGTTAGGTAACGTGGGTCTTTTGCTGATAAAAGGGTAATACTTTTATTAAATCGCAATTTGGAAAAGTATTCAAATAGTTAAATTCAAGTATAAGCAGTAAAAGGTCATTAAGTATAAAAAGTAAAAGTATGGTGTAAAAGTGGAGTAAAAAGTACAATATTTCACTCTGAAATAGAGTGAAATAAAAGTATAAAGTCACACAAAAGAGAAATACTTTTGAACATTTTGTAAATGAGTGCTCCATAGGTGACTCAGAGTGTTTCTTTGCTAGGTGAGGATGAGGTCAGTGTTTTAAATCTGCACAGCTTGATCAAGGCTGCCAACGTCTCATTCTTCAAACTTTGATTTCTAATATAGACTGCTGGTAATGCCTCGCTGACATAAGAAAAAAAAAAACAACAACTCTAGATTAGGTAAACCTGGATTAGATTTGATTGGATTAGAAATGGTTTAGATGAATTCATAGGTGCAGACAGACTGTCTAGCGTATCGTGTCCGTGCAGGGCTATGGTAAAGACCCATGATCAGTGGTATAGCATGTAGCATGTACTGAGGGTGACTATGTGACAAACAGTCGCAGCTGTGTCATGATGCAGACCTCGCATGGCTCGAGAGCTGCTGTGTGTCTTTGTGGCGGATCAGACACGTGGTGTTACAGTCACAGTGTGTGCTGTTGGAGCTCGTATAGCAGTGGCCAGTGTTAATGCGTTTATAGGTCCGACTGAAATGAAGTCAGCGGGGATCGTATGCATCAGTAACATTCTATACACCATGCCGGTCTATTGTAGTCCCCTCACCTCAGTTTCTCCCATTCTTTCTCATGAATACTTTTTTGTTTAGCTTCGTCTTTATCTGTCCCTCTGTCTGCACTCATCTCCCCTCCCTCTCTCTTTTCTATATCTGTCTCTACTCTCATAACCTCATCTCAATCATTTCTTTGTGTACCCCTCCCAGTTACATGGCAACATAAATAGCGAGTGCTCCCAATTCTGGACAGATAATCCCTCCTATGCCCTCTTGTCCAAGCTGGCATTGTGGGAAGGGGGCGGGGGGTG
>OMKZ01013795.1:5712-30478 GCA_900302535.1 Neoniphon sammara
GCTTATATTTCCTGGCCTTCACTTTATCCGCACTTATTTTAATTCAGAGATTTCACAGGACCAGCTATGCAGTATATTTATTTTTTATAATTTCCAAAAACACTAATTTACAAAATGAATCTGTGAGAGAACATAATCTTTTTCTAGACAGATTGATTACCCAGTCTACACCGCTCACACACCTCGGTTAACCACAAGAATCTGTTTATTACCATGTTTGCATGTGAATTCCGGAGTACAAATATTTGCTTTTAAAAATGACCAAAAACATAAATCAAAAACACAGTAGAAAAAAAATCATAGGTTATCTTATCAACCTGAGAGAGGAACAAAAATCATAACATTACCTGGATAATAATAACGTGGCTGAAAATTAAAATATGATCAACATAGGTTTGCTACATATATGCCGCTTGTAATCTGTCAAACCATGCAGTGTCATTATAGCACAATGACATTTCTAATTGAGAACCAGAATCAAACGTAAGTGATTTGATACATTTAACAGTAACAGTAGAAATACACCATTATCGTAAAAAAACACTACTATTACATCAAATTTCTGTTTAAAAAACAAAAAAACAAAACAAAAAAAACTTTTTCATAGGGTAAGACCCATTATATCAATGTATGTGTCCGTCTGGAGATGATGATGTCTCAACCTTAATGCTATTTCCTATACTGATTTGAGAACACATGATATTCTCGGCTTAGCAAAAACACCCTATCTATGTAGATAACTAGGTATTCCTGTGAGCTAGCTAGTTAGATGTGAGGAGTGTAACTGTATGTGATTCAAAGTTTCAAACTTACATGAAGATATTCTATGCAAACTCTGCTACTAGTAGCACCAAAGGAGACATGACTACACATATTACGGTTATCACAATCATATGATATATAGAACCTCAAACCAAACTACAAACTAAGTATAGAGGAAGGAGAGGGATGAGAGAAGAGTGGTGAAGGGACAAGAGGATGCTGTATAATAAATCAGGGGGGAAAAAAAAGCAATTTATGCACGCTCCCCACGGATACGGCGTGCCAGCTGGATGTCTTTGGGCATGATGGTGACACGCTTGGCGTGGATGGCGCACAAGTTGGTGTCCTCAAACAGACCCACCAGGTAGGCCTCGCTAGCCTCCTGCAGACAGGAAAGAAGGGAGACAACAGAATTTAGGGGGAAATAAAACATGGTTTCAGGTTAATAATATTACAAGGCCCATTTTACCCTGAAAATAAATTTGCCAAAAACTATCTAATGAAACCCTGCTGCTGAAATAACCTGTACCCCTTGCACTCCTTTGTATTGGGTCAAATATCTATGCTAGCGGGTGCCACTGACCTGCAGAGCTCCAATGGCTGCACTCTGGAAACGCAGATCGGTCTTGAAGTCCTGGGCAATTTCTCTCACCAGGCGCTGGAAGGGCAGCTTGCGGATCAGCAGCTCAGTGGATTTCTGGTAACGACGGATCTCACGCAGAGCCACGGTACCAGGCCTGGGGACAAGGAGAGGCACAAAATAAAATAGGCAGAAACTGGCATGGGAAGCCCTATATTTTCTCTGCTTTTTACATGAAATGAATTTGGTTGTCGGGAATTTCAGTTGAGTACATGATTCTTCTGCACCTATTCTTGTTCACCATGCACCTTCTGCATGGCCTCTTTTTGGTAGGACAAGTGCATGCTTGAACACAAAAAACTCTGCTCCTTTCCACTATTAAGGATTGGAGACTATCGGGCAGATTTTCAGTTCCACTCAAGTTACTGATAAAAAAAAAGTGATCTTCAAATTACAATCTAAGTGCACTGAGGATATGCATACTATGTGTTTTAAAAAAAGTTGTTTTTTGTTCAAATGTTGGCTGAGTAAACTGTACAGATGGGTTACATTTGCTCTCACCTGTAACGATGGGGCTTCTTGACCCCACCAGTAGAAGGGGCGCTCTTGCGGGCAGCCTTTGTGGCCAGCTGCTTACGGGGGGCTTTGCCTCCAGTGGATTTACGGGCAGTCTGCTTGGTACGGGCCATGTTTACTTCAGATCACCTGAAGGGAAATTTCAAGGTTTACTTCAGTAATGTCAATATGAAAAAAAGATAATGCTCAAGTTTAAACAAAATATTTTAATGGTGCAAAATGTCAAAGCTTAGAGCTTAATTCTCCAGCTGTATCTACTATAACCTAAAAGTGTTAGCCTTGCATAAGAGTTGCTGTACTAAGTTAGAATGGACTAGGAAGAGAAAAAAAACTACATCTGCACTGGCACCCTAAATTATGTCAAACTGTATCCAAGGCAGCTTATGCAATGACTGAAACATAAAGGACATCGAAAGTAGCGAATCCTGGTACAGGTCTTTATCATATAAACCAATAAGAACTTGAATACGCGCTTCAGGGGCGGGACTTAACGGACCTGTTCGCCAGTAAAAACGAGTTGATCGTCCGGCTAGCTCCGCCCCTTGCGCACTGAAAGACGGTTTGTTCGTTTCGTTCATCTGAATTCCCCGGGTGCGCACGAGCCTTGATTTTTTATTCAAAATAAGCTATTATGAAGGAAAACCGAAGGACACCGCCCGCGCGGGCTGCCCCATGTCAGCAAACAAGCACACCTAAAGATGATGGCTGGCTGCTTGCTAGAAGAATGTAAACGGGAAGGAAAAATCGTTGTAGCAAGCGAAGAGGATGATGATAAAAACGACCGAAGAATATCAAAACTGCGGCATGAAACTGGAATATACATTTTGAAGATGACAGTAAACATCTCAACGGAGCTATTGATGAACAATATTTTGTCAGATGACCCCTCACTTTAGGCGCATTTCCGAGTCAAATTCGACCAGAACACAAGTGCTTTTAGGTCCCTGACTCCCCGAGCAAGCAGATAATAGCTCGTCTGCTTTGCGTTTTCTTTTTAACCGAAAATAAACGAAAAAACATGTCAATTCGAGAACTAAAAATCATCAAATGATACATTGGAGTTTTATTTAAAAGGTAATACTTACCTTTGAAAACTTAGTGAAAGATTACAGCTAAATTTTTTGAATTTGTTCTGGAGTCTCTTAAGCGTTCTTCTCGCAATAAAATGAAGGAAGGCAAAAAAAGAAAAAGAACATAGGAAAGCGATAGCAGACACGTTTCCCATAATGCATTTGGGACAAACATATTACAGACATGCAGCAACATGATAAACAACTACATGGCCTTTCCCAGACTCAGTCTTATGCAACAAGTTTTGCACATTCATGTTTATCGACAGTTATGGTTAGTTAGTAATTAATTATTTATGCAATTGACCATTTTAATTGACATGAAAAAAGTGAACCACCGCCAGTTTTCACGAGAAAATATAAAACGAGTACCAAAATGAGTCCATGTGCTCACACTACTAGTACTACATAAAATTATGTAACTTGTATTTATTAAGTTATCAGCATAAAACAATAATTATAAAAGATCAAATTGTCTACTCTTGTCTAAATGTTAATAAAAACTGTCTCTACAGCCATCACATTCAAAGTACAATAATTTGCTATAGCCTTAAGAAAACTGATACACTGAAAGAAAAAAAATGTTTTAAAACTTAACTTTTACTTATATGGTGACATTCTGTTTTTTGCCATTTACACTATCAGTCCTTTAGGTGGCGCTACCACAGCACAACGCCATCACTAAGGTACTAAAGAAGAAGAAATACATCGGCTACTTCTTCAACATGGCGGCGGCCAGGAGGCTGAAACGCGTGGTGGCTGCGCAGCCTGGTTTTTTACCTGTAAAGTCGTCGACAGACCCAGCGGCTTTGGTCAGCAGTCGGAGAAAACGTGTAAATAAGAATAAGAAGAAGAACTGGAATAAACACAGCGACATACAGGATGTGGAGGAGTTTCTAGACGACGTACGGCTTCAAGAGAGGACTATAGGGTAGGCATACGTGGAGTAGATAATGTGATGGTTTTTGACGATGTGTAAGAAACTAAATAAACTCCTCAAGGCATAAACTTGTCTGGCATTGGCTTGGCGTGTGACGGTTTGTTTGACTATCGTCGGCAGCCCTGTTGAATAATAATGGCATCTTGTACAGGCCTGTTTGGTTATTAGCACCCACTCGTGCTGTTATCCTGTATGGAGATAATATCACGCCAGGCTCCATTTAAAAATATGGAACTTCAGTATTGCATTGACGTTAGCTCTGTTTTGTTGATTTAAAAAAAAACTCTTGTGTGTAATGTACTTAATGATGGTGTTACTGTGCATCAGTTCTATCTGCCACTAGTTCTTCACATCAGAAATTCTCCTGATCTTAAACAAATCTTGTCCCTCCATAAGAATCCACCATTTTTTATACGCTCTCTTGCATTGAATTGAAATCAGTGTCAGTATCAGAAATAATGCTGTTTCTTCGATGGCCAGTCTCAACCGTGGCATAACCTAATGTATGTGTATGACAGGGGTCTGCTGTCTGAGAAGTCAGATGACAGTCTGTTCTTCCTTGACGCTGGACAACAGAAGAAAACCACACAGAATGGTAATTATGTAATATATCCACACTATTGTTAGCCATCATTTAGGTTTGACACTAATCAGTAAGTAGATTGGAGTCGTAAAAAACAAACAAACATGTAGCCCTGCCTTTTCTAACCAAGTGTACACAAAAAACAAGAGGTCTGTACTTTGAACAAAACTGCTGTAAATGATGCTCATAGACATTCATTAGTGAAGTGATTTGTCTGCATGTGGTATTTTGTTGTGTGAAGCTGAATTCTCCTTGTTTCTTCTTCTCTGAAGCAGAGGAACCTGTTGTGGGGAAGAAGAGGAAAGGGAAAGCATCACGCCCTCTGAGGATCGACCTGATACTGCAACATGACTCTCTTGTCCAATCGCCTAAAGAGTCAGTACATGTTATGGGCTACTTTCCCTCTACTTTCCCTCTATAGCTAGGGTCATGCTTAATTATAAAGTTGCCATTCAAAGAAATAGGATACACTGTGCTCAAGTTGTTAATTTTTTTGTGACTTGAATTTGAATTGGGTTGCAGGGTGTGTGAATGAGGCAACCCAGTTGTCCAGTAACTGGGAAAAATGGTGGCAGTTCAAAAATAGAATGTAATTTTCCCTCCATGACATTTGAATACACAAGCTTGAATAAATGTGTTGTTACCAATCACAGAAACAGTGGGCATAATATGAACTTTTCACAAAACATTTAATGCACCACACTATATTAAAGTGACATGTCACGCTGCTTAAAAACAACGTTGCAAACCGTCTTGTCCCTATATGAAGCGCCTCCCTCTGGAATACAAATCTACTCTTGATTTACCGTTCCCTCACATTTAATGAGTTCAGATTATTCCTCACTAATCAAGGAGCACTTCTGCTCTTGAAACATGAAATCGATCTTGAGTCACTGTAGTCAGTGTTTGAAGCCTAGTATAGTCTGGCATATTTTCTGGCATCTGACTTTCCTACTCTATTAGGAGTAACAGGGTGGCGTAGTAAGTAGCATCCCATGAGAACCTGTGTTTTCACACAAGTTTTGCCTTTGCTGTTCTGTTCAGTGGCCAACAACAAGTCAAGTAGTGTATGATTTTTAATTTTGCCCAGTTGTTAAGTATGTGATCTCCAAGTTTTCAGTCATCACAAAAAATCCTCCAGAATCAGTCAGTATAATCTGCTCAGTCTTTTCATAATCTGTTATATAATCTGTGTAGTGTATTTAAGGCTTAAAAGAGATCAATAAATAATCACATTATGGTTGGAGCTAATTCAGATGTATTTGTTAACAGATTTTACGGTATATTGCAATGTCAGACGTGCCCTAAGTTTTTTTGTTGTTGTTGTTGCATTTTCTTGCATGTCTCCCACTGTCCCACATTTACCACGAGTCCTCATCTCTCATCTGCCGTCTTCCCAGTGTGTTGGCTCACCAGCGGCCCAACGCCAAGAAGCTCCGTCGTATCGCCCAGAAGGCCGAGCAGTTGGCAGCCAAAGGCGTGGTGCCGCGGAGGCAGAGACAGCTGCAGAGCAGACATCCGGTCGACAGGACAGCCAAGAAGGCAGGGACAGAGGCCAACAACAACCCAGACAGAGGCTTTTATGATCTGTGGGGACAAGAGGGTGAGTGGTGTGTGTGTGTTTGTGTGTGTGTGGATTGATTGTGTCTGTCCAGTGATGATCTCTTCCTTGCGCTCCCAGTATTCCCTTCTTGGGGAATGTGATGACCATCATGGAGCTCAGGGGACTGTTATGTGAACGGTCCTCTGGAATCTGAGGATACAAAAAGACACAACTGTAGAAATGAAGTTTTGTGTATGGTCTGAACAGCATTACAAGACTTCATTAGTTAAACTAAGCTGCATTTTTTTTGATGCAGATCAGGGAACTCCAAAAGAGGAAAGCACCAGGGAAAATGTTGATGCAGGTTTTAAATTGTTTTCTGAAATGGTGAGGGTTGGCCTGCTTGGGGTTTACATTTCACTACACAAGGTTTGATTTAACCATATTTAGTTCTAATGTAGGCCAGCCCAGCCAAATTTAGAAGTAGAGAGTGAGTGCCAAAGTCTTTGTCTGAGGCTTTCTGGGAGCCCGCTGTTTCTGGCAGCTGAATAGAAACTGCTTGGAAGGCCTGATCCACAATTTGAGCCAATACATTCTGCATAGCTTTGCATATATTTTTGAAAATCTGGACAGAAGTGACATGAAAGTGTCGTGTTTGGCTTTCATATGCTGCCAGTCATTGTGTCCAAATGCCAGACATAATTTCAGTGAGAAAAAATAACAATTCACCATGTAAACAAAATGAGCAGATGGTTTCAGATGGGAGCGGCAGAGTTGGCCTAGGTTCAGTTAAAGTATTGTCATCGAGTGTGCAGCATAACATAACGTATGAAGTCAAAGTACAGTTAATTATCCCACATGTATATTTCTAACTATCATTTTCTTTATTCTGTAGCTAAAAATGCAGCAGACCCCTGGTACCTTCAACAGACTGGCAAAACGCTTGTCAAGGTGAGAGAGTAAATGTTTATGCACCTTTTTGATCCATGCATTCGATAGCTTGGAAACTTTAACTATCTCAAAATGTGATGATGGTCTGATCCATGAAGTGATCGTCAGTGTGACTAATATCGGCGTGTGTTGGAGCTTGACTAATACGGCTGTATCGTTGGTTTGTCAGCGTCCAGAGAAGTTGAATGAGAAGCCGTCGGTGCTCCCTGCAGTGGAGGTGATCGCTCCAGGAGGATCCTACAACCCCGATTTCTTCTCCCATCAGGTAACAAATACACTCTTCTCCTCCCTCAGATCAACCTCCAGCTAAAGCAACATCACCTGCTCATGCATCAGGTTGAGATAGCAGGGCATTTTTGTTCTGTACCAGGGTGTCTGCAGGTCCTAAACACGTCTGAAACTCTACTCTCTAAACTCTTTAAAACAGCTAAATAAAATATTGTACAACATCTTAAATTCCATTTTAGAGACCTTGAAAAGTTTTACAAGCTGCTTTTGTATTTGTTTATTTATTTTTTACTTATTTAGTCACTCTCAGGCAACTGTTCCAGCATAAGCATGACCCTAGTTGTACTGTTTGTCCTGCTGAAATAACCTGCCTTCCTGACCTGATGCTGACACCTTCCCTCGCTTGCTGTGTTTACCCAGGCTTTGCTGCTGGAGGCCCATGAAGTGGAGGTGAAGAAACAAAAGGAAGAAGAAAAAATAGAGAAACAGTTGGCTTTCAACAAAGAAGAGACAGCTACAGAGGTACACTTTGCGTTTCTAGCTCTAAGGGTCTCCTTAGTTGTTGTTTTTTTTTGTTTTTGTTTGGTTGTTTGGTCTGTTGTTAGTCCGGTAACTGAGATGATCTCCCTTCTCGATGCTGTGGAAACTTAAATCATGGTTTTTATCTGACATCTGTGTGTGTGACTGTGCACAGGAGACTGTCTTCCGGGAGCAGGTGGAGGGCCTGGTAGAGGAGGAGGAGGAGAAGGATCCTAATGGGGAGGAGGAACAGGATGAGCTGCCAGTGGGAGCCATTGCATTGGCAGAGAAGAAGACAGAGAGACAGAGGAAGAAAGAGAAGGCCGACAAGATCAAGGTACATGCTGTGTTCTGTACAGTTTACTGTAGCATGCAGCTTGTGGAAAACCCTCACTGTCACATGGCAATTTCAGCATACTAGACAAGAAGGTAGGAAATGATTCACATGCAGGAGTTTTACAGCATACAAATTGATCCATTCTGAAGCGCAGATGTCAGCATGGCTCTACAATCATGTTTTTGTTGTCTGCAGTTGGTTCATTGCACAGTCACTCACTGAATCACCACTTCTTTGCAATGCTGAGGTCAAATGTTGAAGCATTTCTGATTAACACTTGAAATGTGCTGAAGTTGGTGAAAGATATTCTTAATAAACTGTTTTGAAAATGAGCAAAGTCTTAATCCAGTGCTAAATAAGTAGTAAGGCACTTTCTGAACCCAGCTGTCAATCAGAATCTTTTGTTGTGTACATGCTTACATCTCTTAACACACTTAGTTTTGCTTTGGAAATGTTTTAACTTAATGGTTTTCACAACTTGACACTGGTTTGTACACATTCACAGACAAGTTTAGTGTTGCCAGTGTTTCCAAAACATGACATAATAGCAAGCAAATAATTAAATACTGCAAAAAAATACCGCAGAGTGAATTTGAAGATGCATTTCCATAACATCTGTCTAAGTGAATAAAATGTCGCCTCCTGTGGATGCCAAATGATAATGTTTCCTACTTTATCAGCATCTGACTGTTGATACAATGATTTTGTTTGCTAGCTACATGGTTGTGCCTAGTTATGCCAAGAACAGAATCCTGTCTCTTGTTTCCAGTCTTAATATCGCCTTTACATTCTTTGCCTATATGAGACAAAGGAATGTCTTGATTTCCACCTGGACACGTTGACGTTACCGCTGACCGCCATGACAGCCAGCTCTGTCTGAAGTCAAAGAGCAACCGGTCATATGATTAAATCATGTGCACATGTCCTGTTTTAATTCAGTAAATGCGTTACCATCACAAATTAGCGCATTTCTGTTTATTGAATAAAAATTTTATCCACTTTGTGTGAGTGTGTTAGCTTTTAGATGCATTTCAAGGAATTTATTTGACATTTGACATTTCCATCATTTATTCGATTCTGCAAAATGTGTATAAAAAGGGTGGAAAAACAGTTACTGACAATGAGTCTCTATTGACTGAAATCTTCCCACACAGCTGCCTTTTTGAAACTTCTTGTTTCATGTGACAGAGTGATAATTTGACCCTAGTGACAGCCTAACCCTGTAAACTGAAAGATTTTGCTCTCTTCTAGTGCTGCTAGAAATGTTGCAGATACAAGTTTGGTACAGATTAACGATCAAACAAAACTGTTCATATGGACGTCTGAATTTTCTTTTTATACCTGAGTTGCCATGTTCTGACATTTAGGATTGATCTTGAAGAGCCAATATATCAGAGAGCACAGCGGCTCTCAAAAAGTTTGAAATAAAAGACACGTACACGTTTCCTTTCTGCTCCTTTTCTCTTCTTGCTGACCTCAACCACTGTGCGCTGCTTCCCCACACAGGCGCAGCAGCGACTGGCCAACAGACAGCGGACAGACCAGCAGCAGCAGCTCTTCCAGCTTCGGTCCATCAAGGCCTCCCTCAAACAGCAGGAGCAGAGGACCAAGGAGAGACAGACAGAGCGCAAGGCCAAGCAGGAAGCCCAGAAGGCCATGCCCAGACGTCTCGGCAAACTCAAGTACACACCTGTTTTTACTGTCCTAGCTGCATGTGCGTTGGCAAAATGTATTCATACTGTGAACTTGTATTGTAAATGTTCTCATTTCTGGAGACAACCTAAACTTTTCTTTTGTAAACTTTTTTATAAAAAGAATTCTTAGTTAGCTCTACGATGCCATTTCAGCAGCAGTAAAGAAGTTATGTATTCCTTTGGCTGCAGCAGGGGTTGTAGTGTTTCTGTCTCCATGGTAACAGTCACTGTTTTCTTCATGTGCAGGTTCAAGCCTCAGGACCTGGAGGTTCAGCTGAGCGATGAGTTGGCCGGCTCCCTACGACAGCTCAAGGTACCTCACTATCTAGTATAATAGGGATACTCAGCAAGGCACACTTGCATGTCCACTTTTACCTTTTTAAATTTGTCAGTGGGGCTTCAGTGTCTTATGTATTACATTTTGGTTGTCTTAACTCTGAGCTCTATCCTGTTGTCTGCTGCAGTGACGACCCAGATTCACCATAAGGGTCATTAAAGTTTCATCTGATCCAAATTCCAGCTGCAGATTCTAGCTACTTTTATCCTCTATCGTTATTTCTCTAAACATTACCTAAGTCAGCCTTTTTGTAGCATGAGTGGGATTTAAAAATCTGTGTGGGCATGGCATATTGAGTAGAGTGACTTCTGTCTCATTCTGACTTGTCTGGGCTTGTCTGTCCCCTCTCACCACGTGTAATGTGGCGGCGCCGCAGCCAGAGGGCAGCATCCTCAAGGACCGCTTCAAGAGCCTGCAGAAGAGAAACCTGATTGAACCAAGGGAGAGAGCCAAGTAAGGACGTCTCCCTCACTCTTACATAACAGCCTGTCAGAGGCTCCCATTGCCCTGTAAACCAGTAAAACGCAGAGTGTGCTTAAAGTGTATGAACCTCTCTGTCATCCCTCCTTGCCCCTCTCTTAGGTTCAAGAGGAGACATAAGCTCAAGTACGTGGAGAAGAGGGCTTTTAGAGAGATCACTTAGTGCCGAGCCGCCAGACCACAGGACCTGAACACCAGAAGCCGAGCCACGCTCAAGAACCACAAGTGCAACATTATTACACGCAGCCGCTGCAACAGAATTGACTGTTTAGGGGCTCATTACACCCACTTGAAGGCCTCACTTCTTGTGCCAGTAATGACTGTGATGATAACAACTGCTAAACATTTTATTTGCCACCCACAACAATGGAATTCCAACTTTATTATGATATTTAAAATGAAACTGAAAAATCTTGAGATGTGCGTGGTGTGTTTGCTGCACTGCGTCTGTGGTGCCTTGCATTCTTATTGACCCATTTCGTAATATTTACAATTACATTCAGATAATTCCTGATCTGCATGTTATACTATGCCCCCTATGCTCACAAAGTTCACCTGGAAACACCTGACTGTTACGTCGATGACACTAGCAGACGCACTGAATGAGAGCCTGGTGTATTAGAAGGGTTATCTGAGGGTTTTCAGCGTGCCGCCCGGTCTGCTGAGGCCAGCGTCGAGTGTGTCGCCGCTGTGGTCATAGACCCATAAAGACATAACGCATAGGCTAATAACTGGGTCAGCCACAGGAAGCGTCAATATCCACTGCATGGATATCAGTCAGGGTTATGTGAGTTCACTATGTGTATAATTTCTTCGGATGACTAGAACACGTTGAATATGTAAACATCCTACATCATGACTTTCATGAGGGAAGCTGGATGAGTTACATCAGAATTTGCAAAAAATTAAAATTCTTAAGTGACTTTACTGCAGTGTTAATTATTTCATGCTCTGTCCTCGAGGTCGCTCAAGGAAAAATTACAGGAGTTGAAATGTCCCTTCAGTCTTAGAATGTAGGGACTCGCTCTGTGTCTGCTTTGAATGACAAGACAAATACAAACATACAGCTAACATAACAGAGCTGCAACAGTGTAAATAATTATTAGAAAGGTTTCATGGAATTGGTAAAATGCATGAGCATCTCCAAAATGAAAAAAAGCCCTTTTTAACTTCACAATTGGATTATTTCATTAATAAATGAAGGCAAAACTATTTTTTAAATGATTTTTTTTTCTTGCATGTCAAGCAAAAAAGCAGACAGGCTCGGGGAAGTTAGCATGTGATAATTGATTCCAGCCCACTGGCTTAAACCATAATTGCCTTCAGTGTCCTGCTGGTGTGGACAAGGACACACACACACACACACACACACACACACGCACACACACACACACACAGTGTCCCCTGGTGCCTGGAGCTGTGCCAAAGCCTCTTATCTGTTAATCAGTGTGAAAATGTAATCTTTTACCTTCAGAGTCCACAGAGGTCCCCCACCCACCTAGCTGCCCAAAAGAGATGATCTCTCTCTCTTCCTCTCCCGCACACCCCCTCTCTCTTACACACACACACGCACAAGTGTGTAGTGAACCCTTTAACACTGGGCTCCCAAGCTATTATGTCAAAACCTGCTGCTCTGAATTAGACCAGACTCATATTTGATATTTTGTCCCAGGGTAAAATATCAGGTCAGTGAAACCTTTCACCAAATGAGTCATCTTAATACACTGTGTCGTGCTCATTTCTAGTGAATGAAATCATGTTGAAATCAAAATATTCTCTATGTTGCCGGGGACACCCTGGAGGTCCCAGTGACCCATCTTGTGGCACCCGCTACCCCCGGCCCGCCCCCTCTGTGTTCATGCTGGTTTGTCTGTCTCTGTCTCTTTGCAACTTGTGTTTTTCCTTTTCAGACTGTCTCATTGTTTTATCTGTCTTCTCTATTTATCTGTGGGTTTGTGCATAGTGTATCCTAAATGACTATAATCACATCGGTTTCTGTGAATTCTACACAGCAAATCTGTAGGTTCCAATAATAGAATTATTAAAATAGTAGCTATAAACTTGTTTAAGCACCTCAGATACACCTGAGGTCCATGTGGGCATATTAAAGGGATAAGCTAGTGGTTGTTTTTGTTTTGGTGGCCGGATATACGTTATTGTTTACGTTTAAAAGAGATACTACTACGGAGCAAGATTATGGGGTTAGTAAGGTAACTTGAGGTTTAACCTGGAGTGTCCGATGTCATGATGGTGGCTCACTTCCTAGCAGGCTAGGCTTACGTCACCATGGTAACTGAGGCTGCACGGTTAACCTGCTGTGACCTTAAGTTCAGGCTTTTAGGTCCAAACATAAACAAAAAACCTATCCCATAGCCTTTATAACCTTTTTTGCAAAAAAAAAACAAAAAAACAAAAAACATTCAAAACCACAAATGAACAGAAACATGAATAAGACAATCCAAAATGTGTACTTTTTTTTTTGGCACTGACAGATAGGAGAGAGTGTTTGCAGGATGACTGTTTAAAAATGAGCAGACACACTGTGCTTCCATGTTGATTTATTACATCAGAAAATAAGTGCTCTGTTTCCTGGCCATTTGCCCAATTTGCCAATGAAATATAGCTTCTATTAAATAACAGGTCGTTTAGGATACATGAGTATAGTCATTAATAATTCATGAAAGGTACAGTTGCACTGGAAATATTTCAGAGCAGCCGCAATGCAATCCACTACACCAAGAATACTCTTGTAGTGGATTAGTTTTGCACTGTGACAGTTGTGTTTTTCCGCAGCATCAATAGTTTAATCTTATCTTAAATCTGCTGCTATCAGTCAATCTTTGTTGCATCTGATTGGCAAGTTGCTACCAGCCCCGCCTCCTTTTTGTGAACACACTCATAGCTGGAATAGAAAATCCTGGGTTGAACGAGCCGATCAATAACCACCATTGAGAGATCAGTTAGCCAGGATTATTGATGTTAGATTTTCTGAAGTCTGCTTTCTAAAAGAAGCCCCGACTATGTAAACTGGCTTGTGACATAGGACAGTTTTATTTAACCTAAAATTGAAAATCAGCTCAATGACAGTTGCTTGTATGGTCTTAACAGAGCTCTGCTAGTCACAGTGGATTGTTATTGTCTTTCTGGTTTGTCCTTACAGGGACATTATAGGGATATTGCAGTGCTTTGTTTTGTTAGGGCTGTGCCAGATAGGGACAGATTGCCACCAAGTTGTGTGTGTGTGTGTGTTTACGTGTTTTCCCTTTTCCCTTACTCTCCTCACGTGTTAGACGCCGATCCTGCCAGATTGTCTTGGCATGGGGTGGAATAGATTATGAGCGTGCTGCCACTCATTACATCCTTCAGAATAGATTACTATTCCTGCAGTGTGGGGAGCAAGGGAGGACAACACTAAAACACTCATTTGGAACCAGTGAAGATGCTTGTGTGTGTGTGTGTGTGTGTGTGTGTGTGTGTAGGGGGGTGGTGGTGGATATTTTCATGGGACCCCAAGCTGTAGGGGAGGAGATATACTATGATATTAAAACCGTTTTGGAAACTGAAATCAGAAAGATGTTCTCATCCAGGTTTCATGTAACAAAGCAGGTAGCAGCTGACAGACAACTAAAGCAAAGGTTTTGCTTCCTATAGCAAAGGGTTTGTGAACTGCAGGTCTCTGGGGCCCATGTGGGCCCATGTTGTCAAGGGAACCCACAATTTCTAGCAGCGCCCCTGCCTGCATCACTTCTTCATTATGCTGGGTTCATGGTTTAGTGGGCATGTCGATAAGAAGCGCTAGCGCTGAGGGTAGACACATACACACATAAAGGTTTGTGCTGTAGCTGGTTGAAGTCACAAACAAACCCAAAAATGTAATACTCATCCACGTTGACCTCAATAGGAACTTATGATGTTTGGTCCTCTTTTTGAGAAAAAAAAAAAGTACAGACGGAGAGAGCGAGCATCATCTGAGTAAATTACTCTAAATCTTGTCGCTAATTCCATTTCCATCATTCACACACACACACAAACAGTGTCACGCTCCCTCTCTGCCATCTCTCCATCACACTCTTCCCCTTTTCTGGCTCAGTATCCTCACATACCCTCAGCAAGCACTGCCTCCCTTGTTTCCTTGGTTGAATGGCTGTGTGTTTGTGTGTGTGTGTGTGTGTGTGTGTGTGTGTGTGTGTGTGTGTGTGTGTGTGTGTGTGTGTGTGTGTGTGTGTAGACAGCTACACAATAAAATGAAATAAGTGGAAACTAAAGAATATGTATTAATACACAAGCACTTAGAGCGGGAGAGAGGATGATGTGCAATACAAGCAAGAAGAGGAGGAAAGGGACATTGAGGAGGGAAGGGATGATGAGGAGTGAGGAAGAGTGGGGAATGGTTTGTGTGGTGGTGGTTGTGGTGGTGGAGCAGAAAGAGGGGAGAGAGGGGGAGAGGGAGAGAGGAGGAGGGATAAACAGTGATGGAGCGAGAGAGAGAGAGAGAGAGAGAGAGGAGGGGGGAGGAGCAGAGAGATGATTCCTCTCTCTAATCCTCTAGACACACGCACGATCTGGCTGCCTACTGGCTCAGAGAGAGAGAGAGAGAGAGAGGAAGAGGAGGAGGAGGAGTGGAGGAACCCAACGATTCATACACAGTTTCTTGTGGTGGTGGAGGAGGAGGAGGAGAGCCGACGCTTCAGTCCAGCGCTGCCTGAGCGAACCCAGGAGGGAAGGAAGGAGCAACGGAGAGAGAGAGAAGAGGAGGAGAAGGAGAAAACAGGGCAGCGAGGGGGTAAAGAGAGGGGGGGAGGAATCAAGAGAGAGAGAGAGATGAAGAGGATGGAGGAGTGGAGAGAGAGCAGAGACACAGATCCCTGGTTACTGAGGCTCACATGAGTGTATGGACCCAAGCCCGGCCAGAGTACTACAAGACGCTGTCAAAGAATGAGTGTGTGAGGGCGGAGTGTTAGCGCCGCGAGAGTGTGTGTGCATGTGTGTGAGTGATGGGCATCCGTTTGCACAAAGTGTAGCTCGCTCCTTGCAACTCAGCAGGAGGATAGAAAGTGTGGCGAGCGCAACGGCGCGCCAGAGTTACTCACCGCTCGGATGAGTGAGGTTGTCTGTGTGTGTTCAGCCAGGTGTGTGTGTCTGTGTGTGTGTGAGTGAGTACATGAACAGGGCAGACCAGCTGTTTAAGAGGTAAACAGGGTCAGGCGTACCCAGAGGACTGCTGCTGAGCCAAAGGGAAACAAAGTGGGAAGGCAAACTCACGTGAGCTCAGAGCAGGTGCACGGCCGGACACACACACAGACACACACACACACACACACACACACACAAGCCTCAGTCCATCCATCTCAGGTGCAGGTAGGGACTCATGTGTGTTCGTGCATGTGTGCGCTTTGGGATGAGCCAGTGACAGCACCCAACGCCCGTAGAAACAGGAGAGAGGGGGAACACCGCAGCGACGATGGGACGTCACTGAGCCTCCTCAGGGGATCCCAGTCCTTTTGACTCCCCCCTTCACCTCGGACACTCTCCCCTGCCTGAAGGCTTCACTCTCTACCTCGCCCAAACCCACCAAGTGGACTTGGACTCTCGGACGAGGGGAGGGCAAGGCCAGAAGTGGGTTCATCGCTGATTTCCTGTGCCCGGTGGATGCCTCCTGACCCCAGCCATGGGAGAATGGACCATCCTAGAGCGCCTCCTAGAGGCTGCTGTGCAGCAGCACTCGACTATGATTGGAAGGTGAGTCCTTGTCTTGAGACTTGGTTTTAAAATCCATCTAGGGTGATCCGATCACAAGTGGACAGATGAGGCAGATCGCTGTTCTCACCTGGCATTATCATACGTCTCAGAGTGTCTCCAGTGACTTGTAATCGGATCTGTGATTGACCTCAGATTTGTTAGAATTATTTCTGTCCTTTCTTTTCTTACTGTACCAACATCCTCACGCCCCTTATTCCTCCTCACTTCTATATTCCATGCTGTCACTGTGTTCCCAATGTTCCCCACCCATCCTATTTCCCATCTCAGTGCCATTCACAAAGCAGCAGAGCCGTACCTCTCTATGGTTTTGATTCCCGGACAAAGACGCTGCCATCTCACTGCAAAAGCAGGCTTCATTCAAATTTGTATTTCATGCCAACAGTGCGCTCTATCAAATGCTTTCCACAATGCTACTGGGTGGCCTTCCAATGCATCAGACAACATTAGCGTTCACACTATAAATGCACAATGTGTCCCTGACCACTTCCAAAGGTGATTCGAGCGACTGAATCACAATGCGTCTCTGAGATGCACTGAACCCTCTTCACACCTGTATTCAGCACTGTCCATTTGTGATTGGATCGCCCAAGAAACACGTTTAAACCAAGTGTGAACAGGGTGACTAGCCATCTGTAGCTGGTGAGGAATGGCGCTGGCAGGGGAAATGTTGCGCGGCTGAGCCCCGCTGAATTCAAATGGAGACATAAGAACAGGCTGTCATGTCTGGATGTGTGCATGTGTGTGTGGGTGCATACATGTGTGAACACAAATGCGTGTGGCTGTGTGTGTATATGTGTTTTGAAGTCAAAGTGTGGCAATGTATAACGTGCATGCAGAAGATGAATCCCCCGCCCCGCCTCCAGTCAGTGATTCCTGTGGTCCAAAGTGGCTGATGGCAGGGTGAGGGGGCTTTAGCTGCTTTAATCCCTCTGAGTGACATGATGGAGGGAGGGGTGGGAGGAAAGATGCTATTGGCCCACGCCTAGGCTTCCAACATCTGAAGATTGAGCAGCGTGAAGCCAGAGAGAGAGCGAGAAAAGGGAGACTTGTAGTGGACGCCTCACCTCAGAGCACCGCCGCTTCCATTCTGTAAAAAATTTAACTCTCTTTCTCTACTCTGAAGAAACAAATCGCTTGTCCCTGCTGATTTCCACCCTCCTCTCCTCTCCTGTCTCTCCTCCTGTTCCGCTCTTTAATGTCAAGTCCGCTTTGGAAGCCGTCGCATTCCTCCAGCATGCCTTGTTTGAACTTTGCCACAGTTTCTCCTCTCTCCTGTCTCTCTGTCCCTCTGTCTTTCTCTGTCACTTCATGAGTTAATAACAAAATGCCCCAATGCTGCCTCTGTCCCTGTAGTGCAAGTTCACAGAAATCATGATTTATGCATCACTTTAGACGTCGAGGTGTCTAGCAATTTCTGTCAGAATCACTCATTCTTGTAGACTGCAGAATGACAAATTATTCATGAACATTTTAGGCATGGATACCTGTCAGGTTGGTAGACAACATGAAACACGATATTTCATCTAGTCAAAGATATATTTTCTTATTACAGGTTCAGCACAGGGCCATTAGATACCATCTAAATTAGTTAAACCAATCCCCTGAAGCCGCTGATTCACTCTGACTAGTGGTTCTCTTGAATGAATAGGTGAATAAATGTCATCTAGTTTATGAGGTAAATGATGTGTACAACTATTCTCTTTTTTTTTGGCATGAAATGACTCTTATTCTGCTGACAAATCACTGAATGTGAACGCTGTCATGTCTTGTTATGAAACTGAAGTGATTTCGAGACCCGTCTGTCGGTTGGACGGTCACTTAGTCAGTGTTGTTGCTGCTGCTCTTGCGCTGTCTCCTCGGTGTTGCTATGAATGATTGGTCAGTGTTTGCTTTTTCTCATTCATGACACACTGGAAGCACAGTGTCGCTCATCATCTGGACTAGTCATACTGGCTCCAGGGGCTCGGGGAGAGCGAGGAAAAAGGAAAAGAAAAAGAGATGTTTGTAAGAAGGAAAGGCAGGAAGGAAAGGACGAGGGGCAGAAATGAAATGCAGAGAGGAAATCGAGGAAAAGAGAAATAGGGAGAGAAAAAGAGAGAAGAGAGTGTGGGTGGAAAGAAGTGGGGAAAGGAACAGGACTGAGGGATCGAGCGCGAGATGTGAGAGACAGGGATCAGACAATGAAGACCGAGTAAAAAGAGTGAGAGAAGGGAAAGGGAGCGAAAAGCAGTTATTCACAGACAGGCGAGCAGACACATGGCTTCAGTCTGCAGGGTGTTGGTAGAGAGCCAAGAGGACTGTCTCGTCACGAGATGATGCTGCATGTCATGACCTAAGCAGGAGAACCAGGACACTCGTCCGCTAAAAGCCTAAGATCATCTTCGCGCAGATTATATCTGTTGTCCAGACAGTTGAAATGTTCAGATGACTGCTATACACAGCAAGAGCGGGCCAAAACTATGCATGCAGGCTTTCCAAAAGCCCTGTACAGATTCATTTGCTTTGGATTTACTCATAATAAGTACATGCCGGCGCCACTGCCCAAGGCCACTCCAGCAATGCTTTAGAATTTATTATGCACATATTCTTTGAATCTATGGACAAAGCTTTATAAGTTTTGAGATGTTTTCAGATCTCGTTATCTAAAGGCTGTTCGCTGTAGTGTTGTGTACTCTCTCTGTCTCTGGTAAAGGATGAGTCCAGAACGACGCCAAGTCCCACGCTCATTTTTCTTATCGCAGTCACCAGATGTAACACACACTTCCATAATTTATGGAACTAATATGTCAGAGATAGTGATAGGAACGAACTCTGTGTACTCTCGTCTATGTATGTAATGTATAACAAGTGTTTTCATACGTAGTGGTCTTTTGGCCTCCTCTCTGAAGCATTAGCTATTCGTGAACAACATGCACTGACATATTGATTGGCTGTCCAGTTGACCAATTGGCTTCTTGTAGGGCTGTCCTTTATGCTTCACTAACTAGTGGTAAAGGTCTTAGTTGACTAAAACCTCAGATAAATGGATATTTTTCCATCTGAAGGGCTAATTCTTTTCTCATTCATTTATGCAACGACAAAAATGATTGAAATTACATTCTATGTCCAAAAAGTGAAAATGAATAAATCTGGAAAGAGAATTTTGTTTGTTGGGAGCAGTCCTAATTGATTGATGGATTACTTGATAATATTAAATGGATATGCCCTATAGGGAAAATGAACCACCCAAATCCTGCAGGGATTTTGTGGCTCTACGTTCCCATAGTAAAGTGCTTTCCCTGCATCTGGCTTTTCTACAGCTCAAAACCATCTAATCTGGGCCATCACCGCTGACATTAATTTTTATAAACTCACGCTGATACTCCCTTCCATCCTGAAACCTATTGGTCCCCCTGCTGTGATCCGAGCGTCTCATTGGTCAGTGAAGGTGTCAGCCTGGGTAAGGAGGCGGGGCGGGCTGTGTCGTGGGCATCCGTCCCTGAGGCGAAGCCAGTGTGTGTTCTCATGAGCCCACCATGACAACAGCTTGCGGGCCTGAGTCGATTCGTCATGCATGAGTCACAAACACATTAGCGGGAATATAACACACGCTTATGTGTTTGTTTGTGTAAGATTGCAGAGGGCTTCAGAGATTCCTGTCTACAGCCAGTGTGTGTGTGTGTGTGTGTGTGTGTGTGTGTGTGTGTGTGTGTATGTGTGTGCATGTACAAATATACTTAGAGTGTGTGCAAAGTATGTGCTTTGTGTATGCGCTTGGATGAGTTTTTCTCTCATCTATGTGTACAGTGTGTGTGTGTGTGTGTGTGTGTGTGTGCGTGTGTGTGTGTTTATGCATGTGCATTCACTTGCTACCTGTGATTTATTCCTGCCATTACGGGCTGAGGGCCAGGTGTAAATAGACTAACCCCAGGACTGTCTGATAGACAGCAGGACCGCTCCTTCTGTTAGTACACACAGCCTCCGAGGATAAACCATGATGAAGCGCTCTCTACCTAACTACTGTCAACACATCACTCATGCTGCCTCGCTGGCTCCTCTCCCATAGGCTGGCACCCTGTCCGTGCCCTCCCATTGGCCAAGCTGGGACTGATAAACATGCAAATGCATCCTCCCATCGCCCTAATATTGATCTCCAATAATGGGATAGGAAGTGGAGCCTGATAGAAGGCAGGGCACTTAATGAAACAGTCTATAGGCCCGGCCATTTGCAATACAAATGGACCCACGAGTCGTAGTGACTGGAATGTTAAGTGAGTGATTAGTGATGTAAATACATCGCTGAGTTGTTTACCGATTAAAACAAACTTTGAGAGTGAATTACCAGACCGGATGTTTATTCATGAAATGCCTTTCTCAATTAGGGAAACGACGCTGAGGCAGAGGAGGACAATGTGATAATGGATATAGTGCTGTTTAATAATCAGTGTTAGTATTTCCAAAGTGGAGTTAGAACCATAAAATGAATCTCTCTCCATCCTCTTGCCTCCTAAATGCGATAAAGCCGCTCAGCAGCAGTCGATGTGCATTTTAATGCACAGGCTTTGTAGCTGTGGGTCAGCAGGCCGGTACATGGACGAGCAGATCCACCATGTTAGGAAAGACTGTTTGATGTAAGCAAAACTGTGAGTGTGAATGTGGCTTAGCTAAGGCTGCGTCAGTACCCCGTTTTCCTTCAGCATAGAAACACGACAGGTGGTGATTGAGAGAGAGAGAAAGAGTGTGTGTGTGTGTGTGTGTGTGTGCGTGCGCGCGCCTAGCCTCGGTACACCTCAATCTCAGCGTAAGCCAACTCAGCACGACTCCTCAGCACGGCTCCCCTGAGTCAAATGAGTCTTGTCACTCACAAGCCACAACCTCATCCCTCAAGGGAAGTGTGTGTGTGTGCGCGCGAGTGTGTGAACGCGTGCTCCATCAGCACATCACCATCCGTAAGAAAGGCTGAAGCCAATAAGTAATAGTAAACAGCGCGTACGTGCGACTCGGTGTGCCTGTATCTGCATTCACACACAACCCCTGTCGCCACGTGACCGCCAGATCATTATGCTTTTATTTTGCCGATCCCCAGGGAGGCTTCACAACCCCCAAGGAGATGGATGATATTGCTTATGTAGTGTGAAGCTTATCTAGCCATGTGTGCTCTTGTAGGGGCGGCGAGAGAAAGAGAATAGAGGAGGGAGAGAGAGAAAGCGAGAGAGAGAGAGAGAGAGAAGCTGTGATATGGCCGTGGCGGCGGCAGATCCCCCAGAGAGATAGAAAGAGAGAGACTGACAGAAGGCCCGAGCGAGACGTCTGACATCTATTCATTCCATCCCTTCCTCTATCTCTCCTTTCACACTTCCTCCATCCATACATAATGACCCCTGGGGTGCAGCGGGGCTGTTATGTCAGCTCCTTCTCCATATAGCCACAGGAAGCGTATTATTAGTGTGACCTCCCATGTTCCACAGGGACAGATTACGAATCATTGGTGGGAGGCAGGTGCGTGTATCCCCAGCTAAGAATCAGGCTTGTAACTCCAAAAATCTCAGGTATGATTCAAGCGTGCATTACTGCTCATATCAGCGTTGATCAATCCTGGAAATGAGCCCCGCAAGCCAAGAAGACGAAGCCCCAGATATCTGCTTGTAGCCCTGCATGTGAGGCTATCATTAGCCTGCTAGTAGTACAACCAGTCTCCACAGGGACTGGCGAGGATGCAGCCTTGTAGTGGGGGAGCGGGCAACTGCACATAATTATTCAGTGTGTGCTCTCATTTCTTTTTGCTTACTGCATGTCCCTCACATCTACCCCCTCTCTGCCTCCCTCTCCTTCTCAGCAGCTTATTTCCCACCCCTTCATCCGCGCAGTCCACATATGATAAGGTCATAGTTCCTAAGCGGTGTTTACATGCTGATGGATTAATCGATAAAGCGCCCACTGTGTGAAGCGTGTGGGTGTGTGTGTGCACGCGCGCACGTGTTGATAAAAGATTATCTTACAGGATAAAACTCCCATCATGCCTAAAAGGTGCGAGTTATCCTCAGGATGCCATCAATTTGCACATCTCAGTCATGGTTTTCTCAGCGGAAACACACACATGCACGTGCACATGCACACACATCGTATCATGCTTTAGATTAGAGACAGTAATAATAGTGTTTATCCATCTGCCAGTAGAAACACTGGCAGATGGATGAACACCCTCAACAGTGGTTAGGAGATCTTGTGTGTGAGAGATACGGGGAAGGATAGAGAGAAGGATGAAAGAGTGAATCAATGGATGTCAAGAATGAGAGAGAAATAGGAGAAGAAAAGGACTGTAGTTAAGCAGAAGAAGAAGGGTGAAGGACTAGAGGAGAAAGAGACAGGAGAGAAAGAGATAACGAGAGAGACAAGGGCGATGGCAGGTGAATCTAAAACTATTTCTTCCCTTGTTTCCCTTAAACTGGGTTTTTTGGGGAGTTATGAGGGTTAAGTCAGGGTGTGTCGTCCTAGTTTGTTTTTTTTGGGCCTGTAAAGCCCTTTGAGACTGTGAACAGTGAGTTTGGGCTCTAAATAAATATGAATTTGAACTTGAACTAGAGCCACGGGGAAGAGATGAGCAGGAACAGAAGAGACGAGATAGTGATAAAATACAGCGACAGGTGAGACTGAATACAATACCAAGAGTGAGAAAATGGGGGGGGGCGGTGGGATAAAGATAGAGGGATTAGCGCTGGTGAAAAGGTCCGAGTTCAGACCCATTTCACCTTGCGGGGCCTCGGGGGAGAGGCTGGCAGAGTGACTCAGCAGGCTTATAGGTTTACCATTAGCACCTCACTGGAGGACACCACAGTCAGTATAAGACTCAGAGTGGAGGCTTAGTTAAACCACATTAGCCTCCATTAGCCCTACACAAGCTACTTACACAAACACAGAGAAGCTGCCCTGCAAAAAATATCCATCTGAAGCCAATTTAGCCTCATATCCAGTCAAAAATCCTTGTCCCTTTGCTGTCAAAGTTGTAGGAATTTTTCCAACTTATTCCCGGCGCAATTTGTATCAGGAACGTTAAAGAAACACATCAGTACCTGCAAAGCCAAATAAGGCAGATCACTCCGTTAACATCCAGAAGTAGACAAGAAAATTCAAAACAAGCTGATTTGCATTGCAAAAAAAAGTAAAGTGATATCACACCTTTGGCAGCCTTTTTGTTTGAAGAAAGTGATACTTTAAGGCTCAGCGTGAGATTAAAATACTTATTATGATATGATATTTTTGCAGTGTAGCGTCTGGCCCACACAGCAATACAGACAAACAAACTAGGGCAACCTCTCCCCTATGCATTTGGGTCCATTCAAAACCAACGGAGCAAAGACTCCCTTAGCGCCGTGGCAATTTTTGGAAACTCCAGACTAGATCTCTGAATGGCGAAATGCAGACAGAGTCTCCGAAATACAAAAGTGCGACTGCGGTCGAACAGTCAAAGAACCTCGGCGTTCTCCGAGCAGGAAAAATAGCACAGCGTTATGTTTGTCCTGCGTCGGGGTTTAAGCCATTTGTCTGGTTAAGCTGAAAAGGACAATGAGTTCCTTTGACCTAAGATAGCTGGAGGTTTAACTGTGATGTTTTGCGACTGGATGACTTTTGAGCGATCGCTGCTCGCTCTGAATTGGCCGTGCTGACTGCCGCAGAACATCTGAGTTAAAAAAAAATAAATAAATTAACATAAAATATGAGGGCTGAAATTAAAAATAAGAGCCAACTTTGATCTTGACATCACAGCTTTTGAAGTTTTTTTTATGAGCTTGTGGCTTTGTGTGTGTGTGTGTGTGTCAGGGGGAGTGTGTGTGAGATTACTGTATCATGTGTACGGCCTGTTTTTATGGCACTTGACTAACAGCATTTCCATGTAGGGATCAGAAAGTTTCCATTTGTGCCTTTGTTGTGTTTGATTGATCTTAATGCCTGGTGATGTTAAGATAAAAACCCCTCCAACATGGACGGAATCTCTCGCCCCTCTCTCTCTCTCTCTCTCTCTCTCTCTCTCTCTCTCTCTGTATTTTCCACTCTACCTCCCCACTCCATCTCACTCTATCTCGCTCTTTGAAGATGAAAAGGACGCAGTCTGCTGTCACTGATTTACTCACAAGAGAGAGAAACGCTTTCATCCCCCCACTCGTCCTTCACTCTATCTCCACATTTTATTGGGGTCTCTAATGAAGGAGGTGAGAGTGTAAAAGGCAATAATAGGCTCTTGAGTAGCACTGTGTGTGTGTGTGTGTGTGAGACGGCTGTTGTCCATAGGGTCAGGCAGTATCAGCTGCTGCAGTGTTTTGACTCAACATGATACAAGATGAGTAAGACATGACCACACAACACACACCTTGCCACCACACACACACACACACTCCGACGAGTCCAAAATACTGTAAACAGACATCTGAT
>OMKZ01013805.1:1560-12502 GCA_900302535.1 Neoniphon sammara
CACAGTCACAGCTCTGTGTTCTTACATTGTCCCTCAAAGGCTAAGAAGCATCGTGACTTTCTGTCAGGAATGCGAGACTTTGTACATCGTAGGGCTGCTCCATTTTTAGCGAAAAACTTTACAACCCCTTTTTTGTTAGGAGAAACCTCAGCAGTTGTAGTGAGCGAGCCTTTATCCATGATTTCTACCATAGTGAGCGATATCGCAATCCCTGAGACCGAATTGGCATTAAGCCTCTTTGTGAGTACTTTTGACTCTTTGGTTGATAAACATGCTCCTTTCAAAAAAGTGAAAGACAGATGTAATCCTTGGGTTCCTTACAAATAATTCATTTTGTGTCAGTTAAGAAATAAGGCTTATATACTGGTAAGACACTCGCTGAACCCCTCCAATTCATGCGATTTAAACATAAATGTACTTACTCTGTGAGGAAAAGCATTCTGGAATATAATATTCCAATTAATAATCCAAATACTACACCCACTCAACCCTGAGCTCCTGTTGTCACCCAGCAAAGTTTTGGACAACAGTAAATTCCACAAAAAATGCTTCTTTTTCTCCTCATGTAAACACTGATGATTGTTCAAAAACTGGACAGCTGGAGACTCTGCCTAGGCATTTTACTGCTGCTGGCCTTCTCCTTAATAGGGAATTTAAGGATAACCTTTCTGATAAGCAAAGGCTTTATCTTTGACTACCACTCTACACAGTCAATACTGCTCTCCACATTACCCTTTGTCCTTTAACATCTTCAGGTTTTTAATGCGCTTACTGCTATTGATTTGCAGAAGTCAGCTGGGGAAGATAGCTTAGATTTACTTTTTGTTAAACTCGCTACTCCTTTGATGAAGCAGCAGGCATATATTCAGTCTATTTCAGTAGTAAATATGAATAGGTCTTGATAATTAAAATAATAGGCAGATAGGGCAGTAGGCTATATTCAGAGAAATTTGTAGTTCTGGTATCATGATTCATCAATATGTATACAGGTCTTTGTCAAGCACTGGCCTCCAAAGACCTCATTTTGCGTGTGATTAAGATCTTGTGACAGCTGAGTGAGAATTTCCTTCTTTTAGGGTCAGCCTCTGTAGCCTGCTTGACCAAATCATGCCTCATTACTACTAGATGTCATCTGGCTTCTGTAGCCAGTCCAGTCACGCAAACAGATTGGACATTTCTTGAAGGGAGGGGGGGCAACATGCGCATCACTTTTACCCTCAATCATATTCATTTTCATATTTTTATTCATCACTGTGCTGTGATGTAGCTTGTACCATAACGTCAAATTCAGTAACTTTCTTGTTTAATGATTTTGGCATTTTATGTCTGTACCCCGTACTGTGAATATATTCTAGGCTAATCAGTTATATTTGTGTGTGTGTGTGTGCGCGCGCGTGCGTGTTGCAGCCAGAGAACTTGCTCTTGGCCAGTAAGATGAAGGGAGCAGCGGTGAAGCTTGCAGACTTTGGCCTGGCCATTGAGGTGCAGGGGGACCAACAGGCATGGTTTGGTAAGAGGTTACATTTCATTAGCTACCTATAGATTTCTCCTCCCACTTGGTATTTCCTCCACAGAGTGTTCACTCAGCAGCAGTGAGACAGCTCAGCATGAAAACCATCATCACTGCTTGAGAAAATGAACAGGTAGTAATGCAGCAGTGATGCAGAGTTTGTTTTTGAGGAACAATACTTTTTTTTCCAGATATGGCACATTGTTGTTTTGTTTTTTCATATTTTCTTGCTTGCAACTTTAACTCATAAATGTAGATCATAGTAAAAACATTTTTAATTACAGACATGCCATTTTGCTGTACATTATCCTAGAAAATAGTCATTTATGCTCCATTCGTCTGAGCATGCAGCTCTCATGCAAGAGGAAGTTAGAGCATGCACCAGCAGAAGCTGTCCTGTGGGAAATGCTATGTATCAATTAAATTTGTCCTACGGGAAACACTTTTTGAAGTTTCTGTACCCCATCCTAAAAATAACTATCAGTGGCATTTTGCTGTGGGGGAGAAGAAAATCTAAAACTTTCACTTTTAAAATTATTGGATTTCAAACAAATGTGTGTTATTTCATGTTGAAGATATATTGAAGTGTTATTGATTCAGTTTTGCTTTTGCTTTTTCCCAGTTTTAGAGGCATTTTGTACTGAGTTCAGAATTGTTGTATCTTGACAATCTAGCAACAGCAAAATAAGGAGAGAGAAGCAGATCAGTAATCAGTCAGTGAGGACATAATGGTTTTAATCAAAATTGGAGCAATATGAAGCATCTCACATTGCTTTGTTATACTGTAAGAGCAACCACTTTATTGAGTTTTAGCAAAATTTAACAGGTTTGGGTGAATGCTGACATGATCTATGGTTTAAGTCTTGTAAATGTTGGCTAAACTGATTGTTGGCACTGTGTGTGTATGCATGTGTGTGTGTGTGTGTGTGTGTGTGTGTGTGTTTTCACAGGCTTTGCAGGCACTCCAGGCTACTTGTCTCCAGAAGTGTTGAGAAAGGACCCGTACGGCAAGCCAGTGGACATATGGGCTTGTGGTCAGTGGCCATGTGTTCTATTGCACACATGTTCATATTCACACTTGGAGATGATACTTGCTAAAAATAGGTTTTTTAGCTATGTATGTTTTTTCTTTTTTTTGTTGTTGTTGTTGTTGTTTTTTGTTTTTGTTGCGTGTGTCAGGTGTGATCCTGTACATCTTATTGGTGGGCTACCCACCCTTCTGGGATGAGGACCAACACAAACTGTACCAACAAATCAAGGCTGGTGCCTACGATGTGAGTCTCCCACTCCCTCTCACTTTGTTTCTCATGTTCTTATATTTACCTCTCTCTTCATCTTTTTGTCTTGTGTGCATTAATGAAATGCAGTTGAGTTAGCCTAGCAGGAGTTTGTTGCCTGTTAACTGGTTTGAGAGAAAGTGGATGATAAAATGGTCCAAATGTGTAAGTCATTGGACGTTTGAGGTAATCTGCCTCAGTTAGTCTCCTTCAGGGAGAGATTGCAAGTCCTGAGTCACACAAAATTAAAATAAAAGCTGTTCACTGGCGTACAAATATTATTTATATTAAAGGGAAAAAAAGCACAGGCCCCCTAGATGAGCCCTGCGGGACTCCTTTGTTGAAAACTGAACTCAAGCCCTGCTGAATTACACACAGTTCTGTTGTGCAGGTGATTCTGAAATTTAATTTAATTTGATTTTTTAATTGCTTGCTGTTTTATATTACATAATCTTCATCTTTAGTGCCACAAAAGAAAGTGGTGCACTCTGTGAGCACAATAGGCTTATTTATCAAATCTTGTCATATTCCTCTGGGAGATTGGAATTTATTAACCGTATTAATTTCCATAATTGGAAGCAACCACATCTAATGAATGTGCATAATATGGGCATTGATGTGAAGTGACTGTGACAAGCACTTGTAATAATATGCACTTCTTGAATATCATCAGTGTGAGTACCTTGAGCCTCTTATTTTGTCTTTGTTTTTTGCAGTAATCGACAACTGAATCTCACATTTCAAGAAAATAACTTCATTATAATAAACTTATTTGTTACAAAGAAATATAAAAACAGCTAATTACAATGCAATAAATTTCAATTAAACAATAAACCCTAAACCTTAAACAATAAAAAAAGTCAAAACAATATATCAGTCAACATTAAAGCAAAGTTATAGATAGAAGAAATAAAATTAAAATTAAAAGTAAAAAAAAATTTAAAACAATAAAAAAAGATCAAACACGTAAAACACCTAAAACATACACAGGAGGTGGTAGACAAAATATTTCTTGACACTTAACCACTTAACTTTTTCAAAAGAAGACTTGCATTAGCACTTTCTACATGCTTAAGTGAAGGGGTGGGGCAGGTATGTGGATGATTAGAGTGAGTGAAACTAAGTTGATTTTAAGTACACCACCTCTAACCACATCTCCCTCTTTTTCTCTCCAAGTTTCCGTCTCCAGAGTGGGACACAGTGACCCCCGAGGCCAAGAATCTGATCAACCAGATGCTGACTATTAACCCTGCCAAAAGGATCACTGCCGACCAGGCCCTGAAACACCCCTGGGTCTGCGTAAGTCACTCCCTTTCTACACACATACACACCCACACACACACATACTAATACTATATGAAACATTTGAAAGTGGCACAACTGCTCAAAAATGCCTATACAAGTTCATCTAAAAGCTTAGGCTAGAAAATGATATTATGCCCTGCTGAACAAATACAAATATACAGTGTAGTAGAGCAGAGTCTTTATGCTTGAGTGAAATGCAGCACATACAGTCACCCCATTTGTCTCGTCCCTGCACAAGCATAGATGTCAGCGGTAGATGCATGTGGATGTACGGATAACAATGAGGTCACAGAGTTCCTCAGCGCTCTGTGAAGCTTTGCAGTGTCCTTCCCTCAGCATAGACATGGTTGACTGTTGCCCTTAAGCTAGGTGTATTGATGTGTTGCTGCCTCTCCTCTTCCACATCCAGCAACGCTCCACTGTGGCCTCCATGATGCACCGTCAAGAGACTGTGGAATGCCTGCGCAAGTTCAACGCCAGGAGGAAACTCAAAGTGAGTGTGGATGCCCACTGACACCTACACTTGCATACACATAAAATCTATGTGCAGCACAAACCCTTCTAATATTGAGTTTTGTGTCTTTCCAGGGAGCTATTCTTACCACAATGCTGGTGTCCAGGAACTTTTCAGGTGAGAAGGACTTTGGCAGTGATGTTTACGACATGCACATCTTGTAGAATCAAGTAGCACCAAGCCAGCGTCTGGATTGAGAGCCAAGTGTTCAATGGGACGCTTAAATGGAGTATAAAAAAGCATCTTATTTGTCCCAATATTTGCATAAAGTTGTACACACTAGGTTGGAAATCACTGGATTTTTTTGATAACCCAACTTTCAGAGGCCAACAGTTAGCACTGCTGTTGTCCCATTAACTCTGTCGATCAGTGATGTTGTGATTGGCTGGACTGTGGGAATTGTTTTTTCTTTTTCTTTTTTCTTTTTTCTTTTTTTTTTGTCTGGTTCGAGTTCCCTGAACCACTTATTTTTGTTCTTTTTCAAATTTGTTTGTCGACTACGTCTGCAGTTTTGATTTTGCGCTTCAGGGGCCTGGCTCAGATTTATTTCTAGGAAGCAGTTTGATCACCCAAGCACCATGCACTTTTGATTGAGCACCCAGTTTGTGGGCTGGATGGTGGCCTAGGAAGCTAATCCATTAATGCCATAGCCCTGTGTTTACATGCTTTCATGTAAGTAAAGCAGCTCTTGTGGATTACAGCCAACTGTTTGCTACTGTAATTGGTCAAGAATGATCTACAGTGAGGAAAGTAGTCAAGCCAAACCTCTGAATCGCATTACACTAAACTGTAGGCATGCTTAGCAAGCAAATATGAATGGAAATAAAATGATTGATTCAAGGAGCTGGATCCAAGGCAAAGGCAATTTGGGATTGAGAGGATTTCCGACCCATCAGTTAAAATCATTCTAATAGAGAGTTTTGGGTAGCAGATAGAAACCCATGCCTGTAAATTCAAATTTCAAGACTGAGTCATAATTGGTTGAAGGAAGCAACTCATGGGCTAGAACAAGATGCCTGTTTGATCGAAAGGAACTGCAATTTCAGCGTCTCTGAATGTCCACATTGTTGACCAGGAAACTTGACATCATGTCATCATTGTCTAGACCTGTGCAATTCATTAAACTTGAGGAAAACCAGAAAGTGAAAGTGAAAGCTGATCAGGCTTTAGTGAGGCTCCAACTCTCGCCCCACCTCCGCCTCCAAATTGAATCCAATCTCTGTCCAATAGTGGGACGGCAGCACACCAGCCCTGCTGCCACCACCAGTACGGCCGCACTGGCACAGGAAGGTACGTCCGCCAGGAGGGGCACTGGAGCCTGGCACTGCCAACATTGTCCTCAGTGTGTTGGCATGTGGCTTGGGCTACTTGCACCCCACCACCTTACCCTGTCCATCCACTTGCTGCCTGCTTGCCTGCACACTGGTGGACCACTTATGAATGGACATCATTGCACTGGGACATCTCACCTTAGCATGCGTGTGCGCGCACACACACACACACACACACACACACACACACACACACACACAGGCAAATTAATGGAAACCACAAACAAAAATCTAAAGTTACTTTGTCAGAGGCTTGACCCTTTAGTCCTGCTGTGTGTCCTCTGATAAACAAAGCTCTTCTCCATAGGACCGGCATTTAGACTTCCTGTGTCTGATACAGCAGCGATTGAACTAACTGACACCCAGCATGCCCCTCTGACTCCTTCCATCTACATCAGTTAATCCTAACCAAGCTGCATTTATATATCTCAGCATTAATGCAACAACTGCTGGCTGTATGTTTCCCTCTGCAGAACAAGTGTTACCCTTTTTTTTATTGCAAAAACAGATGGGCCAGCATTCAACCTCCATCACACTCCCAGTTTTCCTCCTTCAAATGAGTTTGGTTTGAATCCACAGTACTTGGCCGATGCCCAGTTGATGCCTGCCCATGCTTGCTGCAATCTTCCCTCCGCATGGCTCTGGCACAAGCAGCCAGCCAAGCATGTGTATGAGCGTACGTTGTGCCAGACTGCATGGGAAACTGGATGCACAGGACGCACAGAGCCCTCTGTTATCTGTCTTCCTGTCTTTCTCCTTCCTCTCCTGCCTGCTCTGTTTTTGTGTGAGTGGACAAAACCACAAAAAACTCTACCGGTTAATGTCAGTCACATGACAGCCTAGAGTTGCTCACTTATTGGCTATGCCTACTGGTACGCTTGATCAACAAACGGATACTGCACAGAGCTAATGTTATTAATGGATTGTTTTGCCTGATTCTAATCCATGCAGTTCTTCATTGGTTGGGTAGGACTGTGTTGGATTGTGTGTGTTAGTTTGTTTCATATTGAGGAAGATTTTAGTCTCGAAATTGCAGAGATAAAGGTGTCTGCTATTATTCCAAACCAGCCAGGAATGGGTCTCCAATTTCTCCTGCAATGCACTTTTTAGCAGAGATGCACTCTGGGATATGGTGTTTGCTGTGGATGGTGCATGCCAAGCCTTTTTGATGAGATCCACAAAAGCTACCCTCATTGCATGAACCCACCACCTCTGTGAAATGGACTGAAGAATGCCCTTGAACGAATAAGCCTGAGTTTTGTGACTGCAGTTGTCGTTTTCAGTTCAGATATGAAGATACAGATATTAAATTTTTTTATCTTGCCTTCTTCATTGCCCTCCTTCCTACTTTTTCAATGGAAGGTAAGGGTGGATCTATGGAACATAATTTTAAGACTGATATGAGTGTTTATATATATGTGTTTGTGTGTGTGTTTGTAGTGTGTGTTTGTGAGTGTGTGTGTGTGTGTGTCTGTGCGTGCGTGCATATTGTCCTCCATGACCCTTTTTCACCCCTCATAAGTGCGTATGCGTGTGTGTCTGTGTCTGTGTGTGTGAGTGTGTGTTGGTGTGCGCGCGCATGCCTGTTAACGTGGCATTTTGTTTCCTGTTTGTAATTTATGTTTTTGTCATTTTTATGTAAGTCTTTGCACTAGTTTGTGACAGTTTTTCAGGTGCATGCATATGATATGCCAATGTGGGCATGCAGGCTGTTCCCAACCAGTGGTACTGTACTCACCATGAATATGGATGAAATAGATTATGATGATATAGCTATTTTTTGCTGGTGAGAATATTTTGCCCTGCAGGGGCAGTCAACTTAGAGATACCTAAACATTTTGAATTCTTGTCTAATTTTTTTTCTACCAAGCACTTTTGATTGTGTTGAGGTTTCTGCACTGGCACCTCAGTTGAAAAAATGTTAGCCGCACTAGCATCAAAACCAATGGGTTTTGCTTATTGAAAGGTATGTTAGTATATTTCATTTATTTTGCTTGTAATATTTCAGTGAGGAATACAAACAGTGCTAATAGGTTGTTTTTTTGGGCAGGGGAAGGACTTTAGCATGTGCAAATGACGACTGAAACAAGGCCATGCTGAAACATTTCGCCCACAAGTGCTTGGCAAAGAAATATAAGACAAAAATCTCAAAATGTTTTAGCTGCTCCTTACCAACAGTTTCATTCCTAGGATCAAGTCTCAACCATCAGCTGCAGACTTCGGCTAGAGACAGACCTAGAGAACCTTAACTTGACTATCTTTTGCCCTTAGTTTATCCTGCAGGTTGAGTGATCGCATCCACAGTTTTGTTGGAAAATGACTTCTCAGAGTACGCCCTTACCGTCTTTCCTCTCTTTATCTTTCAGCGTGCAAAAGCTTACTAAACAAAAAGTCGGACGGCGTGAAGGTAAGTTTTCTGAGCCACCATGAGGGTTTTTGTTGACTTTTCTGCTTACATACCTTTTCTATCTTTTAGTGTCTCTCTTTTGCTCTGTCACTCTTATAACTCATGTTTTATCATAAAGATGTGGAGATGTGTTTTTTTAAGTGGCAGTGCCTTTGTGCTTTAGATAAATTTCTTCTAAGGTCTATTAAGTATGATATACAGGTTTCTGGAGGCTTAGTGAAAAGGATGGACCCTCTCGTCAGCCAGTTTAGCTTTCTAATGAGTTAGCAGTTAAAGGTGAGGCATAGGTAATAAGGGTATAGTATCTGAGTTTTCAAAGGGATATATAAAGACTAATAGGTTTTTGAATTGCTGTATCTTTTTCTTTACCACCAGCCTGTTCTCTGATCCACAGCAATTCAAGCTCCCATCGTGCCTCAGTGCTTATTTTGTTTCGATCAACAGTCAGCGTCCATGCATGCAGTGAAGCGCCATGATCTTCAAGGGCCCAAAACAAAATTCCCACCACATAACTGGAAAAATAGCTATCTAAATGAATACAATCAAAAACACAACACCTTACGAATGCATCACACAACCAGTGATTTTAGTCTGGGTACATCTTAAGATTTCGCTCATATCTCCAAAAAAAATGACTCCCTAGATTGCTTTTGCAGCTGAATCTTTTTTGTTTTTCTTCTGAGTGGCAAGAAATCTCAGTATCCCTGTGTTACCTATTTGTTCCTGTCTAAGCTCCTGCAGTTGTTTTATTTTTCTATCTCTGTTGGATCGAACGGGAAGCTTTACTTCTTTACTATCTTGATTGGTTCCTTTTTTCCCGATGACTCCTTGTTTTTCCTCCTCCTCTCCATTGCTGTCTGTCAGAAAAGGAAGTCCAGCTCCAGTGTTTGTTTGATGGTGAGATCAGCTCTGTCTTTTTCTTTCATTTGTCCATTCTCTCTCTCTCTTTCTTTCTCTGTCTCTTTCTTTTCAGAGAAGTCTTTTTCCCCCCTCTCCTCCTCTCCTCTGCGTCTTGTTTTTCTTTTGGGCAGAGATGGTAGTGGGGTCTGTGACGGTTTTCGTCTTGTCAGATTTCAGTTGGATTTCTCAACTCCATCCAACATCCCTGCATCCCTTTCTGCCATGAGCGCCACCACAGCCATTTCAACTCCTGACAGACGCATACAAACACAAGCACACACACACACACACAATTCCCTCCTCTTCCTCCTCTGAATTCACACAGGAGAGAAGGACCATTGTAAACATCAGTATCCAAAAATCCTTTTTGTTTTTCCTTTCTGTGTATTTCCCCCCTTCTACTAAATAAAAAAGGCTGTCTTGGTCACCTGCAAAAAATCTTGTACACTACCATTAACAGTCAAGTATTTAGGCCTAACAGTTTGAGGATGTCATGCTGTACAATATTATGGGTATTTTACACAAGAGTCAGCAGTTTGAGTCCATGGACTTGGCAGGAGAAATCTCTGCAAGGGAAATGAATGAGGAATTCTCTGCTTTTTGTCTGCTTCTTTTCCCCCTGAAGAAAGGCATCCCAGTCGTTCCAGCTCAGTTACCAAAAGTATAGCACTGAAATTGTGCTGAAAAGTTATCAGGTGTGAGTACAATTTGACCAGGGCTGTGGTAAGAAAATATAGTGTATTCCCCGGTAAACTTTCCGAGCTAAATAAAAGTTAATAAATATGAAACTAGATTTTTGTTAGCACAAGAGAAAGCATCCATGCCTATCCAATCAAAAAAGCCTTTAATTTCCTGAGACAGTTATCTCCGGTCTTGTTACATCATTTCAAGGATTTTGGAAAGTAAACAATATCCAAAAAGACTAATTTCATTTTACACTGATGTAAAATAACCTCAGTGTAAATAGGTTAACCTGCTGTTTTAGTGGTGCATTGTGAACCCTTCAGTAGTCCTAGGTAATTATTGGCTTTGGCTCTGATTGGCATAACAGTAAATGGGTCACCTGCTAATTTCTGTGACATGTAGGCATGATGATACAGAAAATGCTCTATATGTTAGGTTGGCAATCCTAACCTTAATGTAACTTTAACCTGTGTAATATGATAAATTAAATTAATATGATAAACCATCTTTTGGATTGAACTCCAAATTAATGACAGTTAATGAAAAAACCAACTGTTGGTCCACCAGAACAGCTTCAGTGCTCCTTGACATAGATTCTCCAAGTCTCTGGAACTCTACTGGAGGGATGAACACCGTTCTTCCAAAAGATAGTCCCTCATTTGGTGTTATGATGATGGTGGTGGAGAGCGCTGTCTAACATGTTGGTCCAGACTCTCCAAACTCTCTCATTTGGGTTTAGATCTTCTGACTGAAGGCCATAGCATATATTTACATCACTTTCATGCTCATCAAACCACTCAGTGAGCCCTCGTGCCCTGTGGATGGGGGCGTGGTCATCCTGGAAGAGACCACTCCCATCAGGGTAGAGGTGTTTCATCACAGGATAAAGGTGATCACTCAGCTTAACTTTGTATTGATTTGCAGTGAGCCTTCCCTCTAAGGGGACAAGTGGAGCCAAACCATGCCAGGAAAATGCCCCCCACAGCCTAACGGAGCCAGCGGACCCCCTCACTG
>OMKZ01013812.1:5902-24392 GCA_900302535.1 Neoniphon sammara
AAAAAAAAAAAAAAAAAAAATTCAAAGCTGGTGATTCACTGCTATACTATATTTACGTTGACAGCATGTAAATAGTCTGCAGTGACAGGTTGCCTGTCACGTTGATCAAAAAGCTGTGTCTCAGGCCAAATAGGCCACATTTAATTTGATAAAACTGAAAAAGTTATCTTACCATGGTGGAACACCACTATAGGAAAGCACCGGCTAATCCACTGCTGTGAAGACTTCCATCTGCTTAAAAGAAAACTTAACAACCTCTTAACCCAAAACCTAACTGCAAGCCCCAGATCACATGACCTAAATGGTAAACAAACCAACCGACTGACTGACCAACATTTTACTGACCCTAAAAAATACATTTTAAACAACAAGTTCACAAAGAGGCTATTCACTTGCTGTAATGTGAGTGAATGCAGTTAGTTAGTTCCAACCTTGGCCATTACAAAGGATTAGGTGGTAATTGATTTGTGGCTGGATCTGAAGGCAACATTCCCATTTTGTAAACATGGGAGGTGTTGAGAATATTAAAAAAAAGGGTTTCATTTATCTGTTTGAGTCATGGTTTATATCAAAAGAGGCATGATTCTCAAGAGGTCAAATACAACAATTTATCTCAGCAAGTAAACATGATAATGATACCACTGCTTCAAGTTTTATGTTTCCAAACTGCTGCAAACAAGGGGGAGAAAAACCTAGTTTGTTCTCTGCACACAGCAGAGGATAATTTGATTTATCTCTCTTACGTCTCTGGATCAGGCATGGCATGAAAACATTATCTACTGTTAGTATCAGTCAGTGGTGGATTTCCACGACATGAAGGACCGCACATGGGAGAGAAAGAGAGCAAAGCAATAAAACAAAGGGAAAGCATTGGTAAAGACAATCACAAATCCACTTCATCTGTCCCCCAACCCCCAAACCCACCCTGCCCTCCACACACACACACACACACACACACACACACATACACACACACGCAATGGATAGATAAAAAGTGTTGCAACCTTGCAGCTGTCTGGATTTTCTCCATGCTTCTGATGTCCCATTGGACCGTGCCTCACAGTCAGGCTTATGTGCGTTTGCACTTGTGCATTCATCTCCCTGTGCATGTGTGTGCGTGTGTATTAAGCACCTGAATTTCCAAGCCAAAAACTGGCTGCTCCAGACACCTATGGTTATTGACTCAGTTCTTGTGCTCAGATTTGGAGTGGAACTTGAGTGTTGGAGCTGAAATGAGGCTGAAAGAGGCAGGAAACCAGCAAGATCAGAGGATGAGACAGCTTGACCCAAAGACCATCATAATCCTGTGTGCGCCTAAGAAAACACCATTACTGCGCTACTTATGTTTTCCCTTTTTCAGCCCTGCCAGTTGAGAGAATTTTTCTATTGTGCTTGGCAACACACAAGACAACAGTGGAGGAAAATAAATGCAAACGTCAGTGCAGAATTTGAGAGATATACATTCCCACTGAGTATTCTTAGCATAGCTATAAAACAATGGATTCGTGTTGTTATTTATCTTTTTCTGTGCTCATATATGTAGATTCCAGCTGTTACTGATATCTTTCTGTACCAATGCTGAGCATCACTGAGACCCAAAAGCCCAAGTGGGATTATTTAAAACATGCTGAAGATTGAATGCACAATAAGAATAAAGATTGCTGCAGATTACTCAGAGGTAAGGGATTTTCCTGGCTATCTGACCTCATCAGTTCACAGTAACTAAGTTGCATTTATTGATCAGTGGGCCATGACTAGCAAAAGGTATGCCAGAAAAACAAGAGTCTCTTTTGAGTGAAAAAGACCTCACAGTAGGGGGCAAAGCAACATGTGGTAGCTATCTGTCCCTCTGGCGTGCTCTGTGATTTGTTGGTGTATAGATGATCAAATGTTTGTTTGTGTGTGTGTGTGTATTTGTGTGTTTGCTAGCATTCTCCTTTTTTTTCTTTGTTGCTTACATGAAATCACTCTTTAAGAGTGGGAGTTGCCCCCGCGGTTATTATGAAATTCTGGCCCAGGACTGAGAAGAAAATGCATTCTGACATCCAGTGCACCCCTCCCTGCACCTCCCACACTTGCTCAGTGTAATTTAGAAATTCTTCCAGGTTTGATGGATGCAGTGACAGCCGGGGTTGTAGTGTGTGATGCGAGGAGAAAGCAAGCGCGCATCGGCGCCAGAGTTTCGGTTGGTTGGTTTAAGGTTTTCCCCTTAGAATTTTTCTGTGATAACCCCGAAGGCACTCCTCTTCTGGCACGTGAACATTGCACGTGCGCACACACACACACACACACACACACACACACACACACACACACACACAGACACACACTGTCCCGCTCCAGCCCGTGCCTGGTTCTACCCTGGGAACCGGAACGCCGACTCCCAAATGACATCAACAACTAGGAAACCTGCTGCACACATCCGGCTTATTGGTTGAAAAACGCATGCAAGGAGCACAATGTTAGTGCCAGGGCAAAAGGTCTTTCTCCCTGTTTAGCAACAATATGAAAGTAGGGAAAGACAGCTAGTGTCAGAGCCAGGATACGTGGGTACTTCCTCTCCTCTGTGTCCCTGTGCAGGAAACTGCTGATACACAAAGACAGTAGCGAGAACGGGCAGAGAAAGAGGAGAAAGCAAAGGCCTGACGTGTGTTTCGTAGCTAGTTTTAGTTCACAGCCTGCATGCACTGTGAAAACCCTGCAAAACCCTGAAATCAAATGTTAATCAGCTTGCATCTACCATGCACTCAAGGGGACATCCATACAGATTGGATGAAAGAGCAGTAAGATTTTCCATATTAGGGACAAACAGTGGATTGAATCAGTATAACTGATTTCACCATGATTATGTTATGAACCATTGCTGTGGTGCACTGCAAAAAAAAAAAAATCCATCTTAACAAGTCATTTAGCCTCATATTGAGTGTTCAAATCAACTCAAAACAACTGAAAAAAACCCATCTGTCAGTGGGATGAGATAATCCTCTTTTTTCCATTGCTAATCAATTGGTTTTCAGAATTTTATTGAATCAAGTGTCATTTTCTTGGTTTACTGGTCTGATCTGCCTTAATCTGCCTTGTTTCAACATATTTATACTTGTTACCAGAAAAGGTCCAGAGACAAGTGAAACTGTATTTGAAAGAAATGGGATTATCTCACCCCACAGGCAGATTTTTGTCAACTGTTTTACAATAAAGAGTATTTTAAGGTGGCATATAAGCCTATATGAGGGTAGAATGAAGATTTTTTGCAGTGTAGTTTTTTTTCAATCTTAGGCTCTCTGGTATGATGTGTCTTCTAAAAGGTGCATGGGAAGGAAGGGGGAGAGAGAGAGAGAAGGACTGGGATTGTCTTAAGACTCGTGGTGAAAAACAGAAACGGAGATGGCCACGTCAACAAGTAGGTCTATTAGCTGAGCTGTCAGTAAGTTGGCGGTGCAGGAGGAGCTGTCAACATTTCTGTCTGTCTGCCTGTCTGCGTTGTATTCTTTTGATTGAGGATTTCCTGCTGTTCCAGAGCATTTCTGAGAAAAAAAAGATAGACCTTGACAAAAGGCTGTCTTGTCTTTCAGCTATGTCAGGATTAATATTCAGCCAGCCGGTCTCTATTGCAAAATAAGCTACAACAGGGTGATTCTTGATTCTTCTTGATTCCCAGGGTGAATCAAGTCACTCTGCGCCATGCTGGGTCCTGAATCACCCTGGCTGGGCTTATTTTGCAATAATGCCTGGCTGGCTGGACATCCCGGCCTTGGGAAACTCAGGAACCTTGACTGTGAGTGCATTGGTTTGAATTTAATGTTGCACTGCTGTCAAACTCCTGGGGTAAAGACAGACAGGACCTCCAGTTCCTGTCTATCTTTACTCTGTTTTCCTCTACTGCTGCAACAGAGTAAACTCCACCGTGCATGTGCAGCGTCTGCTAGTCTGCCTCTCTCTGTCCATCCATCTTACTTTGTCAGCATGTGTCTGCCACAGTTTGTCAGGGTTTCCATGTGTCCTGGACAATCTGGACAACTGGAGGATTTAAAGACTGTTTTTCTTATTGTGGAAAACAAATGGGTGAAATATTGCTCTCAGGGCACACCAGAACAATAAATACAAGTTATTAAAAAAACATCTGCTCATGCAACTTACTCCCAGATTCCCGAAGTGATAATAACCTGTCTAAATTGATGCTTGGTTATAAAATACACTTAAATGTCCTTTCACTGTATTATGAGCCATAACATCCCTGTAGTTCAGTCTTACTTTGAAAAAATGTCTCTGCATTTAAATTGGAACTGACTTTCAAGATCGATTATATCTCTGGCAGACTTATTCAGTACTTTGGTCATGGTCCCTGTGTGCTGTGATGTGTGAGACGGAGCACACGCACACAGACGCTGCCTTCTGATTATATTATTGGTTTCATCTGTTGATCAAGTGTTTAACCTGGACTCTTTCCTTTGTGCTTTGCCTGATCATTTGTTTGGTTTGTCTCAGTTTATTTCTGCATTTTCTGTTTTATTAGCCTTTTAAGTACCTTATTACCCTTGTTTCCCAGTATAGCTAGCTCTTGGTTTGTTTATTATGCTGACTTAATAAATGCCAGCATCATTAGCCCCTGACTATGCCTGCATTTGGATCCTCATTTCCAGACCAACCTCCTAGCAAATATGCTGGAACATGAATTATTGAAAAGATAAGTAACACTAATCTAAACTTGCATGGGGAGAGTGCATCAGGATTTTAGAAAGACTCCACTGGTGCTCATGGGTGAGGAAAACGCATGAGATCAGAAGCAAAGGAGAATTGTACTGCTGTGGTAAGAAGCACAAAAATCTAGGTCCAGGCATATGTATATGAACCCCCAGAAATTTAATGAATTGTTATCCCCTATTAAACAAGTATTCCATGTATGAATTCACAAAAGCTTTTTTAATCTTGCTTTTTTAGATATCCACATTTCAAATGGAAAGTTTCAAATATGTTCCCTGATGTCATATGATGAATCTTGTGGGGTGACACCTAGTGATCTTATATATACACACGGGCATGTTCCTATACAGGGGTAACAGTTACCTGGTATAAGAACACCCTGAGAAAGGCTGAACACCAAAATGCGGTTGTGTTTTTAATGTTCTCTCTGCCCTCTAAATAAAAGTTTTTATTTTATTGCCCACAGTTGTGCCTGGACCTGATTTTTGTGCCTTTTATAGCAGTACTATTCTTTGTTTTAAACTCTGTTGTTTGTCTACTGAACAAAGTTGTCTGTATACATTTTCTTAACCCTGGTCAAAAAGCTGAAACCTCCAGCACAGAATTATGTGATCTCCCCTTTTCATCTACTTTTCCATCAGCAGGATGACGCAAAATGTACTAGACTAATTTAAACAAAACTTGGTGGGAAAGTCGGTCATGGGCCAGCGAAGAAGTGATTAACATTTTGGGCAAACGGGCCTCAAGGGAGCGTGGCGGGCGGCGGGGATTCATACAAAGAGGGCTGTAGCTTCCAAACGCATCTGCATAACATCATGAAACCTGGTGGAACGACTGGTCAAAGATCAAGGCAGCGCTGATCACCTTTCCACACTGAAAGCTGCATCCTTGGCAGAGGTCTGCGCTTTACTGAGTGCCTCGTTTTACTCTTTTGATCTGTGTTGGGAAATTCTCTTCACGTTTGCACCCCTCCACAGGAAGGTCAGCGCAGAGGAACAGCTGAGAAGAGCGCACACAGAGCTGAAAGGGAATGAGTGACTTGCTCAAGAACAATTAAACAGGGCGGATACCTGCTGGAGGCGCCCCTGCAGCTGAAAGATGTCCTCTTAAACTATTAGACCACACTGAAGCCCAAGGTGTGTGTGTGTGTGTGTGTGTTAATGTGTGGCCTTCACTGGAGACTCTTGAGTGTTTGTATGGCCAAGATTTATTTACCTGCAGTGCCTGTGTACAGTGTGTTTGTTTGCAATAGCTGCTGGTTGCACACATGCCAATCTCTGGCTCATCTTTCTGACAGCGGGGGTTAGCATCTGTCTCCTCATGAAGCCTTCCAAGTATCCCATTACTGGCCGACAGACAGTATAACTGGAGACACAAAGCCAACAGTTGTGTCTTGGGTAGCAAAGAAGCCCTCTTACCTTTGTCACAATGACATTTCACTTTGACTGTTTCTTTTATAGGCTAAGAAAAAGAAGAAAAAGAGGAGTAGTGTCAGCCAGGGCAGTGGCGTGATGAAACCTTGGCGGCAACGGCTTGTTATTTCTGGCAGTGCTGATAGCTAGAGGGGAACAAAGGAAATAGTGGGTGCCCCAGCCAGCCAGACTAAGTACACAGGCATTCACACACTGTCACTCACAACCAGGAAAAGACCATCCATATTTGCTGGGCTTGAGAGTGGGGTTCTCCTCCAGTTTTTTGTAGTTCCCTCAAATGTTTCTCGAGGTCATCCCATGCGAGCTGAGATTGTGCACGCCCTCTCCCAGCCGCAGCAGCTCCTAAATCTGCTCTTGGCCAGTTAAAGCTCCCAGCCGATCACCTTGTTCCCAGGCGACTCACAGGTGTTGCCAGTTAAGGCTTAAAGTTGTTTGTGTGTGTGTGTGTATGAGAGAGAGAGGGCTTGTGCATGTGTGTAACTGTATGCATGACTGAAAGAGAGAGAGAGAGAGATAGACACAACAACCACCTCAGTCTCAATCCCCTAATGAAACCCTGGCATGTTTTTCTGTTACAATATAAACAGTGCCAGTATCTCTCAGATCATAGACCCAGCAACAGTGTGCAAGTGTCCACATTTTTCTAAAACAGAGAACAATGTGCAAAAGGTGTTGTGTTCATTTCAGTGACATAAATTACCCCCCCAACCAAAATCTCTCACTAAAATGATAGCTGTCCCGACCATTAATTCAATTCCTGCTGAGACAAACATCTAAATTAGGTGTGCTGGATGCTTTAACGTTCATATAAAAAAAACAATGTGCAAATTGCCATAGTTATCCATCCAAAACGCAGAGAACAATCTACAAAAAGTCTAACGTTCTAATGTTCATCTGGGTGACGATCAACCAATATCTGACACTCTGAACACATTAGCCAAGCGCAGTCTGTACGCTCCAGCTGAGCCTGATTTAAACTCCATTTCATAAGATATGACATATTCCCAGACTTGATACGAGAATTTGTTTTGAGATCCGGAGGTTGCACAAGTGGTACTGTGAAGAAAGAACAGCAGAGCATCCATCTTTGCACATATTTGATTTTTGGGGTTGAGACTTACGACTTCATCAGGAGCTCGTGAGACATCTGCTTCCGATCTGCACCTTCTTTTTTTTTTTCTTTTTCCTTTTGTCTGTATGTTTGGTCTGTTGTGGGCTTATGTGCGTGTATGTGCATGCATGTCGGACCCCCACAGGGCCCTAAAAGCCCTTCACGTCCACTTATCTGAAAAAACATGAAACTTTAAAAGCTTTATCCCTTTGGCTGCAACCACAGATACTATATCCCTTCAACAATTATGTATACCTTTCTCGCCAGCACCACGGATGCTGTGGGAAGTTTGGTGTGCAGACAATCCCAGCAGGACATCTGCTTCACATTTCCCTCTCTGTGCTTTACTGACTGCAGGTCTCTGGATACAGTATATAGCATTAGCACCATAACCAGGGATGAAGGGCAAGGGGGGAGTGTGTGTGTGTGTGTGTGTGTGTGTCTGTATTTACAGTGTACACATGTATCTGTGTGTTTTTGCATTGTGTGTTGGTGTATGTAGGTTTTTACCCACCATGAGAAAAAGCAGGGCCAGCGAGCACAGCTGGGTGTTTGGAACAGCAAAGTGTGTGTGTGTGTGTGTGTGTGTGTGTGTGTGTGTGTGTGTGTGTGTGTGTGTGTGTGTGTGTGTGTGTGTGCGCGCGCACTTGATAGTGTGATTAATGTGGGATCTGGTGTCTACCTGCACACAATGGAGAAAACAATACACACAAAACACAAGTGGTGAAACATTACACACATGCGTACACACACACGCACACACACACACATACGTGCAAATCAATACACTCATGCATGTCAGTGCAAACATAAACATACACACACACATGCACACACACACGCACACACAACATAGTGTTTTTTTCTGACCCGTCATATATCTTATGAGCCTTTCAGACATTGTGTCTCCAGTCTTTGAAAATACCTAATACTAAAAAAAAAAAACTAATATTAATCCAAGCTCCATAAAGCTAGCAGTTGAATTCTATAAAACCTGGCAATCAAATCTGCATCTAAGTGGAACTATTTGTCAAATTACAGGTTGTAAAAACCAAAGCCAACATGAGGATAAAATGCTTATAAGTCAAGTATCTTATCTATTTATTCAGATTTCAAGGTCTGTAATAACCGTGGTAATGGCTGTTGTCCCAAGCCGTGGCATTCACAATAGTTTCAGACATGACACAGTTAAAAACCTATTAATCACTAATTATATAGTATTTAACAGACCACACAAGAGAAGCAGCAGTGGGAGCTCTGATAGAGACGATATTCAGCCTGTGTTGCCTGTATGGCGGCATCGTAATGGGAGTGGGTTGAAATCTGCCGTTGTAAGTTAATTAAGAGGAACTGAGTGCTCATGTGTATCAATGGCCTGTATTGATGAGGCAGGGTAAAGCCAGGGTCACAGACGAGCGCATGCAGGACTGTGCCAGCAACATGGGTTCTCTTTACCCGACGCAAATGTGGAGGGGAGGCTTCCTGCGCACTTAGTGAGGATAAGAAACCCATTGTGTGTGTGTGTGTGTGTGTGTGTGTGTGTGTGTGGAATTGGAGGGTCTAGGACAGCCCTGATGAGAAGACTGTGACCAGGTGTCATGTGATGGGTAGAAGCAAACACAATGGCCACTTGAAGGAAAAAGCAAACAGCATTAACCCCTGTCAGTATCTCCCTCTGCCTCCAGCCTCTCCAGTATCCTCTCACCCTCCCACACAAACAGCCAAACATCCCCAGGAGATTTCCACAGAGATGCAATGACTACAGCCTCGAGCCTCTGATACATATCTGAAGTCTAGAGAAAACACATTTAGGACTTTTTTTTTTTAACACAAAGCTCATACCTTGTAGGATGCACGGTATATCATTTTTATTAATCTATCAACACACATTCCTGAAACTTTATGAAATGTTACAAGTGAGCACTGCTGTCTGCAAGCACAGTGAAATCTAATGCATAACATATTCTGTTGTTTTTATGAATGATACCTTTAAGACCAAAAAGAGAAATAACTTTACTGAGAAATTCTTTTTCTTTCTTTCTTTCTTTTCCCTCTGCCTTTCTTTCTTTCTTCACTTCACTCAGATCTCATTTTGGCTCTGACTAACATACAAATTATCATTTTTTTCTTTGGTGACGGGGGTGATGAAGGGAGAAGCCGCTGATGGCAGCTCTCTGTCCAAGTTGTGCCCATCTGCACTGAAACCACATGTGCAATAATAGAGGGCTTGCTGGGAAATACATATAATTTGGAAAATTTATGATAATGCATGTTGCACCACAAAGCCAAGATCCAAAATTGCAGACATAAAAGGATACGTGACATTTACATTTTGGTATATTATTGTCCTTTGACTAGACCTGCCACATCTTAACAAGACTAAGTGTGTAACAGCCCCACTAGCGGTCTGTGTCAGAGGCCATATTGTATGGGCTGTCTGAGCAAATGAATGAGTTGGTGACATTGTCATGTTTGGAGGTCTGTGTTGTTGGTAATGGGGTTAAATGCTAAGTTTGTAGCAGTGGGAAGATGTTCACACTAGGGAAAATACTTCCCAGAACAACCAAATGATGCAAATACCACACTTGTCTATGATGATGTGACACAGACAAGCTAGGTTCAGCTTTGCAGGAGCACAACTGTGTTCCATTTCTGCAATGCTGTGGTAAAGTGATCTTTTTATTAAAACTGCCCATCACCCTTTTTCTGTTTGGGCTTGTTGCCTGCACACATATCTGGACTCCTGTAGCTCTTCAGTAAGTTACATGTGTAGTAAATATAATCTATAAACTAAATGCAAGTTCAGCAGATGAAAACAATAGCTGTCTCTCTCCAAACTGCACAGGATAAATATGTATGTTTTGCACTATGAGTACATAATGTACTATTTATGTTATATATTACTATAAATCTCTAACATGCTTTTATTAAAAGAAAAGCCATAGTTGGTGATTCACTGTTATACTATTGGCTAAACAATATTTCCCCTATAAATATTTGTTAATGGAATGGACTGATCCGGGGCGTGGGGGTCCTATTTTCAGCAGCTGTAACACTATTGAATGACTACAGAAATACTATACGCGGCACTGAGAACCTCTCCCTACTAAAAGTCAAATCTAACAGCATAAAACTGAACATGAAACCTAACAGCAAACCATAGATCACATGACCTAAATCGTGAACAGACCTAGGAGCTGACATTGCCCTATCGCTAGCGGAGCTGCTCAAAATGTTACTGAGATAAACATAACAAATCATCAGTAAACAATACTTTAACACACTGTAGACAATAGAGTGAGACTATAAGAAAGGCTGTTGTTTTACAAGAATAGTCATAAAACTGTGTTGCATCACATGAACACTTGTTATTTGATTAACAAATTTAAAAAGGTGTGAATTTCCAATACCCGTCCAAAAAGCTGAGTAATGCACATGGGGTGGATTTGCCTCGTGCAGGAGAGCCTTCAGCAGCACCAGTGTGCAGCAGGGCATCAAAGACTCCAGAGCAAATGAAATATCATTCAGCTGAGCGAACACCACCAGCTTCTCTCCTCCAATCTGACAACAGGCTGATCCCTCCTGACTGCCAGTGATGACTGCCACGTCATGAATTCAGGTGATGAACTGGCATCATTATGAGGCTGCAGCTGACCTGGCTGCAGGCCTGATGGCAGACAGTGGGAACACTAATTCCTCAGACGTTGGCTCAACATGACCAAGTATTACTCCACCAGTCTGTGATGCCGCGGGAACCACTCTATGTTTCATTTTTTTCTCTTTCCTATCTGTTCTTCCTCTCAGGATCAAAAAGCTATACAAAACAAACAGATTTTAAGCAACTAAAACTAAACTAGTTGACTAAAAAAGCAAATTATGTTCTAAATTAGCCCTCCAAAAAATAAATCAAATAATTCATAATAGTATCTCAAGTGTGCTAACAATGTAAAGCAAGTTAAAATGAGTTGTGTTGTCAGATGTTCATAGCATTATATTTGGTTTCATCCCCAAATCAAGTGACTAGAGTTCTCTGCCAAATCTCAGTTTTATTTCCTCATAAATAGCCTTGGCTTGTTTACAGTGGTCAACCTGGTCTGAGTAAACTCTGACATCTTTTTCAAATGCTGTCCATATGTGCAGTGTCCAACCCATTTTTCATGAATCTACAACAGCCTTCAAACAGCCCAATACATTTCACCACAATCAGTTAATAATGTAACATCAAAGGACGGAAAATCCTGACAACTATAGCCCAGTTTCACTGAGCCGTGACCACTGGACCTCGCTACAGTGTATAAATGAATGTACTGCTGGCCTTAACCTCCTTTGCTTTTCTAACTCACTGCTTCAGCAAACCTCCAAATCCCTTTTTTCACCTCACTGACTCACAAAGCGTGTTTCTGCTTCTCTTGTCTGACCAAGACTCTCAGACTGAGATTGGCAAACAGATTCCACCGCCGTTACTTTTGACAGCGAACAAAGAGCTTTCTGTTTCCTAGCAGCGTGTTCCTCAACTCCAATTTTTGTCAAACATCCATTTGCAGCATTAGCAATGAACTTCTCTCCTGCAGCTGCAGAATCTAGGAATACAAACTCAGATTCTATCGACTACAATGATAAAATCGGTCGGGAAATCAAACTTGGTGACAAAGAGAAGCTGATTCCGCATGAAGTGCCTGCTACTGAAATACTCTCATGGTTTCAGATGAGACTTCTGGCCATGAGAGCTGTCATTGTCTATGAACTAGTTGCTGTAGTGAGGGTCATAGTTTGGACTACAATGAGAGGGGACTTCCTATAGACATGCAACGGCCCCTTTAGCTTTCTGTGCAAATCCCCATGAAGTTTATACTCATTTCTGCAGTGAAAGAAAGGGGGCTTAAGTTCAAGTCTTTCAGAGAGAGAGAGAGAGGCCTGTCTGTAAGCTTAAGTCACTTTTGGTTGGTGCTCTTCTCCTGGCAAATTGTACAGGAAGAGAGATGGCCTTCTCAGTGGCCACCAATCTAAAAAGTTGGCCAGCAGCCACAGGAGACGGCATGTTAACAGCATTAATTGATTTGATGAAGTACATCATCTTACGGAGAAATTATGAAGAGTATGCAGGCAAAAATTATCATTAAAAGGAGAGGGGATCAAGAGGTCAGCTGAGAGATTGAAAACAAAAAAGGCCTTTTGTTCAGAAAGACGACTGGGCAGGTTGGGCTATAATGTAATTCCAAGATGTAGACTGGATTTTTCTTTTTTCTTTTTCGTACCCCCATGCATAGCCAAATTTTAAAAGCCACTTTGTGTCTATGTGACATAAACTCTACTCATTCCACTACTGAATGTTTGAGATAATATCTGCTAATGTTTTTAGCTCCGGAGAAAAAGGTCGAATCTCAAAGCACATGTTGTATGTTAGTACGCACTTGTATTCTCATGGATGAATCATGGCTTATGCCTGTTTCGCTACGCTGAAGTTATTCTCTGTCAGGGACACACTTCATATCATACTTGTAGTTTTACTGCATTTATATTAATGTGAAAAAGTCAACAGACAATTAAGACTGGAGAGTAATTGTAAAATTTTTGAAGATACACTCAAATTATTCATTGGACAACAAGGACTTTGTAAATACCAGAAGGCTTGATATGATTTGGAAAACGATACGGTGATAATGTTTTTAAAGGCAAACAAACTGAGGACCCTTTCTCTTTGTGTGCGTCACAACACGCAACTCAAAAGAGACCAAAATAACACTGGTGGACTAAAATACTCTCAATGGAATACACAAGCCCTGTAGTGGACACTGGTGCACTGGTCACAAGTTTCCTGTTAGTCAGTGGAGATGAAACAGAGCGGGAGTTGGGGGTTTTGTGGGGCATAATGGGATGGAGGAAACAACAGAAGTGGGGGATGCCGTCCTGTGAAAGGGATTACTGATGGGGACTCGCTGCATAAGGCCATAAAATCTCTGTAGAGCTATGTCCATAGAAATGTTATCAATAATTGCAGCTTAGCAATGTTCATGATATTGTTTTATTGTTTTTTATATGTTTGCACTGCTGTATGATATGACTGAATGGAGGACAGCAGAGTGACAGCCCTATATGTGTGTGTGTATGTGCATGTGCATGCTTGTGTGCAAGTCTTACGTGCAAACACACATATGAACATACTGGAAACAGGGTGCTGGTTTCCTTCTGTCTTTCACCTCCTGTCCTTAGAGAAGTCCCTTTAGATTTGTTTAGAGTTGTGCTAGGTGACTTTGCATGTCAGTGTCGAGCGGTAACTGAAAGATTTATACTTGGACATCATGTGACCTGATATCAGTAAACTGCGTACAGCATGGTCTCCAACCCAGCCCTGAAGATCTGAATTGTCACTTCCTGTGGGCGGAGAACTGTAGGCTATATACCCTGCACCAGAATTTCATTTGGACAGTGAACAACAAGTTCTTGTCTCTGCTGGAGCCACATTTTGATTCAGTTTGACAACACTGGTGTATTGTTGGTTAAAAAAACTGCCTTGGGTACCTTTAATTATTTTCTACTGAGCCGTTTCATCTTGTCAATACATTCATGTTGTAATCGCACACATGATCAGGTTGAGTTATTGTAAACATGTTAGGAGACTACAAAGTCTTCCATTCATTATGAGCAGAGCAGCTCCAGGCTGTTTGTAAATTTACATGACATCACAGCACAGTGTGCTTGTTTGCTGTTTCCTAGCTTTGGGAAAGAGTTATTTAAGTTCACAAATATTGGCTGAGTTTTTTTGGATCATGAGATATGGAGAATAAGGAGAATAGACAATCTCCTAATTCCCCTCCTAATTCTTTAAATCTGAATTATATTCACGTTTAAAGAAACAGACAGTGAACAGGTCTTAATTACAAATCATTCTAATGAATTCTAGCATTCTCACAGCATTACTTTACACTAATAAAACACCATTATTCAGATAAAGTTTAGACCAGTTAGATACCAGTCGTGGTCTGTGCCACTGCAGTTCAGAAATCAATGAAAAATATGATTTATAGACCAGGTTCTCAAATTATATGTGAATAAAAAAAATGTATAAATGTGAGTTACATGGCTTAATGCCCGTGATGGGTGCAGATCCCCTTGGTAGATACTGTAACCGAAGTACACATATTGAAAAACAGAAATTCTTTCTTCATGGGTAAATACCATTGTAATCTTGATCTGTGTTCCTGAAAGAAGCCATCAAATTATGTAAGGCTGACGGCAAAACACACACGGACCATTCAACTGGAGAACAGAGACAAAACCTCATGTTGCGTTCACTTTTTGCACCTTTTGATACTTTTCATCGTGTCAAATTACGACTTTATTGAGACTGTAAACCAATATAGAGATAACAATGTACATAAAAATACTGAGCATATGTTGTCTTGATCTCATTTTGAAGCAATATAAATAACATTTATGTCTAATGTCTGCCATTTACCTCGGCTAGATCACATTTAACGAGAGTCATTCGTTTTTGTAATAAAGTTGTGATTTATGTAAAGTCCACTATGATGAAGAAGACGTGAGTGGCATAAATCATGTCGACCTTGGAAAGAAAATAAATGAAACAAGGTTTTGTTGACTATTATTGTTAACAATCTCAACTTTCCTGTTTATATTATCATATTCATGGAAGCATACTGGCTAAGACATAAATAGACATGAGGCAAACACAGATGATGAAGCAGGAACACAAAACAAAAACCAGTTGTTTTATATATTTGTTGTGTTTCTGTTAAGCGTATGGGGAGTGGAAGTCGGGTGTGTGGGCTGACTAAGCTTGGGGCATTTTCTTCCTGCTATATTGCCTGTACCATGGCGGAGAGAGTTGTGTGTTCAGCCTGTGAAATATGCTGAGTTTCAGATTGAAAAAGTAACTCATTGTATCATTTTTCTTTTAGCAAAAACAGGTAATTTTGACCCAAACACAATGGCAGGGATAACTGATAAAAAGATTACTGTAATGCAGTGGAATGTAGATATCAATAATGCTGCATCTAACATTTTTTTCATTGTTAAGCTATCAATTATCTTTTCATCTGACCTTTTTCACAGCAGGTGTTTTGACATGAAACACCAGGTAAACACAGCTGTTACTAATGACATTAATTAAGGTTCCATTCCATTTAATTGCAACAGAATCTTTCCAGTGAGCCAGCATGAACAAAACCGGGACCCTGGCTGTTATGCCTAAATGGAACTGAACCTTCATTAATGTCATTAGTAACACCTGTGTTTACTCTACTATTCAAAGCCAAAGTGGTTGCTGTGAAAAATATCTATTAAACTATTCACTTCATCCATCAAATGTCAGAACTAATGATAAATGCCCATCACAAGTTAGCATAGCCCCAACGAGGTCTTTATTTCCCAGAGATATTATTTTAAAATGACAAGAGACAAAGAAAAGTAAGCAAATTGTAACATTTATGAAGCTGCAACTAGCAAATGTTAGGTATTTTTACTTGATAAATGACTAAAACAATTACTGGATTATCAAAATTGTAATCCGTTAATTGTCTGTCAGACAACAAAGTGATTAATCGACTAACTGTTTCAGTGCTAAATAATAATAATAATGCATGCTTTAGATACAAATGAATAGGAATTTACCAGGGACTTTCCTTACTTCCTTCATAGCAAGGAGCGGGTGCGTCTCCACTGTAAGATATGTTGACACTGCATCCATAGAGGCCCATCTTTAAGATCAGTCTGCTGTCTAAAGTGAAACAAGAATCTTTTTGTGTAAACAGAGGAGGGAGCAGATCATGTGCTTGATATTAACAGTTTATGAAGTGGTAATACAGTAGCCTTCTATGTTCTAGTCAGCAGTACCAGCCTCAGCAGTCTGGACCCTCAGTGGTCAATATTGTTGTTCTGCATCCTTGATTTCATCTGTTAACTGAACATGGTGGCGTTATAAAATGACCTCTATATGTTCTCACTCTGCTTTCTGGGAATATAACATGATTTACATGTAACATGTTTTAACTCCAATTATTATGCCTGACCTCTATGAGACTCTTTGCCATTCAGACAGGAGCGTTTCATGACTGATTAATTTTACACTGAGTTAACTTCACATGCTTTGTTTTAGAGCCAGTCTACCAACAGAGATAACATGTATGTGATAAATACAAAGTAAACTGGGGTGCGTTTCCCAAACAACTACGATAGTCACTGCTTAGCCACCATAGTGCTATGGATCGTTAGAGGAATTTACAACCTAACCATGACTGTGCCCCAAAACTGTAGAGAGAGTTCCTAAATTCGGTTTGTGTCATGAACAAAGACAAATATGATCACTGAAGCATATAATATTGCAAACAACTTATGTCTTAATTTATTCTAAAACATTTAACTTGAGCTTTATATTCATATATCATATATCGTGCGTTACTATCTGCAAAATATAACATATAACATCCTTAAAATTGTAGCCTACGCCTTCATTAATCTTTCAATCACCATCTTATCAGCACTTTGATCTGACTAAAAGTTGAATATAGGTAAAGGTGTGCTACTCTATAACAATGTGTGCTGCTAATGCCTTGCTTTTGTTACATGGCGCTCCATCTCTGCATATGCCTCAGTGGTGCACCCAGTAGATGGATGCAATGGCAATCATAACCTCAGTGGCTTGCGTCCCATCACTGAATTTAGTAGATGTCCTTTTTTTTTTAATCTTTCCTGTCTCTCTACACTTGCCAATCCAATAAAAAAAATGGAAGTATAAAAATTCAAATTAAACAGCTAGGGGGGAAATGCCTTTGGAATTATTATATCTATATATTCACATCTACATACAAGTGTGTCTATCTCTCTCTCTCTATCATCTATCTCTAATAAATATATCAGCTGACATCTGTTGATGTATTGTTAGAACATCAGTCACTGTGGGTGTGTAGTGCAGAGACAAGAACAAGAGATAAGGCAGGTAGCCTACTCAGGTGACAGTAATGAGTCATGATTGGCCTACTGACTCCGCTGCAGAACTCTAAGAATCTGCAGCTCCTCCCACTTTGAAACTGTATTCTACTTATGCATTTGTTTACATATTTATTGATTTTCAAGGCTCACCTCGCCACTGTGTTCAGCTTGAATTGCACGGGAGCTTTATTTAGGAATATCCACTGCGCAAATTGTTTAGAGAGACTGGATTAGGCCACACTATCCTAACGTAAATGGGTATCACCTTCATTAATGCAACTATAAACACAAACTGCTTCGTTAACATTATCTTAACGGATTCGCTTTGAAATACAGTCTCAGTGCATTTAAATTCACAACAAATGCCGGTACAATGCAGTCGGGAGGAACTAACAAGGAAGCATGCTTCTAACTACTCCAAACACACAGCTTTACAGTGGTGGTTGCGAATGTACGATGGAACTACGGCTTTCAGAAACACCAGAACTACTAATTACAGTTCTTACAACGGAACTTAAGACCATAGTTAGACAACGACGCTTTTGGGAAATGCACTACAGATCAGTTGAGTCAATGACAATATCTGTGCAACACTGACACCCAGTGGACACTTTGCAACCCTTCATCTAGTCCTGGGTTTGAGCTGCTATAGTGATCACACAGAACAAAAGCAACACATAAAATGATTTATTGATTGAGATAATATTTGATAAAGGAGGGTCTAATATTACAGAGGTACCAAGCCTCTCTTCTAAAACATGTAATACAGAGGTGAGCTGCACACTGAAACAGTGCAGCTGCAGATCCAAGCTGTAAGATTCAGGCTTCCTGAAGGCTATGCAGATAAAGACAGGTAGAACAAGACTTTCACACATCATAGTACATTTTACATCAACCACTTGCAAGGCAGAGTAACATTAGTATTTCTACAGTGCACATATAGTACATATAGTATCTTACACACTCTGCTTACTATCACAATGTGATTTGCAGTGTACAAGCACATACACATTCAGCAGTATGTACATTTTAGAATAATAAATACTCCATTTGAATGCAACATTCACTCCTGAGACTTGTCTAGCTTTTAAATTTTCTGTTTCAGTCCACTGGCCCTCATCTGCTGAAGCTTTTCTCTTGTTTTCCTCTCATCCTCCCCTTTTGCATCTTTCACCTCCTCCTCTTCACTCATATTTAGTGAAGGCAAGCTTCATCCTGAAATCTTTTACATAGTCATTCAAAGCTGACTTTCATGCCTACTTTTAATTAAGTGGCCTTTAACTGGCTGTTTTCCCCT
>OMKZ01013818.1:1940-14051 GCA_900302535.1 Neoniphon sammara
AAAAAAAAAAAAAAAAAAAAAAAGATAGCCAGTTCCCATATCAGTCATCTTCAGCTTTTACATATGAACTGCAAAGAATCAGCATCTTGGTTTTGGTGTGATTTCCTCAGCTACAGTCTGTGAGGAAGCGCTGCTTTAACACAGTGCGGCTGCGTTCTCTGTTTCAGCGGGTGAATGTATCATGTTCCCAGAGGAATGAAGCTAATCTAAAATGGTGGATTATGTAAGGGGACCCTTAGCCTGGGCTAATCCTTCCCTCCTGTCTGACAACCACCCTGTTCTTTGATGATGGGCTTAGACTGGAGATGACGAGGTGTCAGGTGAAATGTTGCGGTGTGAGAGCACCCCTGGGAGAAATTGGAATAATGGTGTTGTTTCACTATCAGCATTGAGAAACTGTGTGAAACCTCTCTGACCTTGTGCAAACTCCTTTGACATTTGTCTGTTTATGCATGAGTTATTCAATATATTTAATTTGTGTGGAGGAGCCTTTGCCCACACTCTAAGTATACCGATGAGTAAGATAATAAACACATACATAGTTGGGAGGTCGCTCGTAGCATTTTCCACTACATGCGTCTGACCATCTAACCATGCATGCTTGCCCTGTCATTGCCTCTTGCATATTAGCTCATGTTTGCTTGCTAATCGTGGGAATGAATCTTCTGTTTGCGTGCGGACTGAGTGATGGTTAATGGCCGCAACGTTCGTGTCTTTCTGTCTGGTTGACTAAATGGGCTGGACATGTTGGCATGTTCAGTGCATGTGTGTGTGTTTGGATTCGTGTGTGTGTGTGTGCATGTGTGTGGGAGAAGGACAGTGACGGAGATAAGGAAGGAGAGGGGGGAGCGGCTAGGCTGCATAATGAGTCTTACTCATGCAATACATCTGATTTTCAATTTATTGAATACATCTGATATTTTTGTAATTGCTGAACACATCTGGTGACCAGTTTGTGTGCGCTGCATGTGCAGAATGGTGGGATTTCCAGTTTTAATCGCCTGGCTGAGTCTGACAATGAGATAATCGGACAGTCTCCTCTCTCTCTCTCTCTCTATGCCCAGCCCTCCCTCCTTCCCCTTCAGACCCCTTGGTCCTTGGCTGACCACTCCTCCTCCATCCACCCGCCTCCCCATTGGCCCCGGCAACCAGAGCCAACAACCAATTGGCTGCAGGGGGATTGTGAGCTATAGGACTGGTTAATTATGCAAATCCAAGAAACTGATAAGGAGCCAGTTTAAAAGCTAAAACCTTCAAAAGCGCACGTGCAGAGACATACATATATACACACACACATACACACACACACACAGTGAAAGATGATGTGGTTCAGAGAGAGATATGCTTTGTAAGAAAATGAGAGTCAGACTAAGCATGGGAGAGAGGAAGAGCGGAAGAAATACAGACAGGGATAGACTTACAATTAACCTTTTCTCATAATTCTCCATCTATGTAATACGGAAGAGCTCTGTTCCTGTCCTGCAAATTTTCAAACACTTAATACAAAATTCTCTGGGAGTTGATCTTTCCCTCCCCCCCTGCTCAGCGCTGCGTCCCCCCCAGCCCCTCTCTGTTGCTGGTACGCCACTGGCCTTTCCCCTCTCCTCTTGTTAGCTGATGTCTGTGGGCAGATAACGCCGCTTCACTGATCCACAACTCATGAAACGTCTCCCTGTCTCCCTCCATCTCTTCCCTCCCGTCTCATCTTTTTTCATCTCTGTCTAAAAATCTATTTCAGTATTCCAGCGCGGGAGCCATCTACCTGTGCATGACTGTGCCACAGTGTTTTCCCCTCTGCCTCTTCAGCAAGGATTTCACGGAGCAGAGCCCAACAGACGTTCATGTCGCTTCCTTTAACAGACAAATTCTAAACTCATTTTCTTTTACGATCTGCAGCCCTGTGCCAGCTTTTATTGGATTTATAGGCCTTGCTCTGGCACTGGTTCTTTTTAACCGTTCGATGCAGCATTCACTGAAACCACAAGATTTGGCATAGAGTTGAGTACAGCTGCAGTTTGTGTGCGTGTGTGTGCATAATCTCTCTGTACTCTTTTTTCTTTTCTTGTTTTTTTTGCTTGTTTTTTAGTCTTAGCAGATTTTGGGACTAAGTTGTGTGTAGCAACATGCAGAATGTAGGGAAAAAAACAATAGGACCCTGGGTGTAGGAGTGTTTATATCTGTTTTGGTTTTAACTCCCAATGTCCCAGGTCTTTTAGAATCCAAGACTGCCTCTGCAGCTCTGCAAACACACAGATACCAGAGAGCTCAGTGGCGTCACTCTGCCTGCTGGAGCTCAAGCTGCATCCTGGAGACAACTCGGTCCGTGTCGGCCCTGCAGCAGTGAAGGCAGGATTGCTGGACAGAGGAAGAGAGAAAAAAGAAGACAGAGCCATCAGCCATTTGGCTCACAGCGACAGAGACCAGCAAAAGTTGAAAACTGTTGGAAGGTTGCCTACTCACACTGTTGGATCTATCCAGCACTGATCAAACAAAATTATCCCTGAATGTATGAATGTTAGGGTTCAAAATGGAAGAATCAAAAGAGGTAGAAAGAAAGAAAGAAAGAAAGAAAAGAAAGGAAAAGAAAAGACAAGAAACGAAACTACAAGCAATGCATTACTCTGCAAGTTTTCAGTGCTGATTTGGTCCTTGTTATCTATTTGTGCCAAATAACCCAGTGATAAATAGTCCATTTAGTTATTCATGGAATTTTCCTGTAATGGGTTGTAATTGTATTGTATGTGATTGTACTGTACTGATATGAATGTACTGAAAGAAAATAAGGAGCACAATGTGGCTGTAATAACTATGAATGCTGAAGCAGCATGAAAAGCTGAGGGCGTGACTGAGTGTGAGTTATGTACTGAGTTTACCGACTTCTAGACATGTAAAGAGAGAGAGAGAGAAAGAGAGAGAGAGAAGGGGGAGAAGGAGAAAGAAAAAGATGGGATGAAGCAATAGAGGAGGGGGATAGGGGAGAGATAGAGTATCTGTGGGAGTATAATTAACTCCATGGTCTGCCTCTCTGCAGGCCTGCGGCATACTGCTCTGAAATGCTGATTCAGTACACAGAGACAGAACAGAACAGAACAGAGGGGGGAGAGAAAGGAGTGAGGAGAGGGGTGCAGTGAGCGAGCGAGAGAGAGAGAGAGAGAGAGAGAGGAGTAGGAGTGTTGCAATGAATGAAAAATGTAAAATGAAGAGATGAATGGCTCAATAGGAAAAGTTGTAATAATTTCACAGTTGGAGTCACAAAGGAGGAGGGTGACAATAAAACTGTGAAGTCTAAAGTGATAATGGAGTTAAACTTAAATACAAGTAATATAATGGGAGATCAAACAGCTCTGAGTAGATTGCATGTCCTACACTCGCCGTTCTAGTTTAAGCTGATATGGGACAGGTTATCTACACAGCCAGTAAATGACTTCTTTTTTTTTTTTTTAAGTGCTGAACATTTGCAGATGTTTGAAGGACAAGAGTGCATAGCCTCAGCCTGCATTATGAAGAGGAGAATAGCGGCATCTAGAGGTTTTGCAGTGAATGTGAACTGAATTTCTACTGCAGAGATGCTGATGCACTGATGCACTTTGGGCTCATCATGCCCCCCACAACAGCACACCTCTTCAGCCAAACCAGAAAAGTTCACCACCCCATAGTTCAAGTGAGCTCAGAGCTGAAAGCAAACATGGCAACCAGATAGATTTGACATCAACAGAGCAGCACATACATTATTTAGTGACTATTCTGACACTAGCATGATGGTATATTTCTTAGGAGTTGATCACATTGGAGTAACTGTAGCATAAAGCTTTAGGGAAAACAAGGCACACTGGTTTTACTGGGCAACTCACAGAAGTAAATGTGTGACCTTTCCCTTGGCAAATCATTTTAAAAACCTACAGCTTAACATACTGTAGAAATGCCAAGTGAGACGGTCCTGGGTCACACTGTTGTAGTGCGGGGTGCCAACCAGGTGACAAAGGGGTTAGTCACAGTTGAGCACTGGTCAATCTGTCACCATACTGGGAGGCAGAGGCAGTGTCACATCTATAATGCATTACTCTGGGTGTCAGGTAGACTGAAGGGAGAGAGATGGACACCAATGGAGGTAAAGGCAAGTGGATGGATGGATGGATAGATAGAAAGATAGATGTAGACCATTGCCATCTTTTCTAGTGTTTATTTTACCATTAACAGAGACAGGGATGGAAACAGAGACAGGAGGAGGATGTGTTGCTACAGCAACATAAAAGTGCAGCTATAATTTGCTGTTCATTTTGTGAGTTTCTTTCTTCAATTCAAAGTTCACATCACACATTTGGAACAATCTGTGTCTACGAGTAGGTTTTATTTGCATTTTACCTGAAAAAAGATAACACAACAGTTTAAAGCTGTAGTTTTTCTCTGGAGAACTTTGTGTAGTGTTTAAGTTAGGTTAGGTTAGTCTTGTGATACAGGGCTTCATGAAGCACAACAGTATTATTGATATTAAGTACGTACCATGTGTCAAATGACTGTTCTGAAAGCTTTGTAAGGTGCTCTAACTGCTCTTAGATCCCTAAAACGTTAAATCCCTAAACTGCAGTTTAACATTTACAACAGGATACAAACGACAAGCATGTGAAGTAAATTCTTTAACATCACAGAACAAATGCTCTTCACTCCACCTTGTGGAAAAAAAACAGACTTTTTGCCTTTGAACAACTGTGCTAGTGTTTTTTAAGTGCTTGAGAACTGCATTATTAGAATGGCAAACCCATGTATGCACGTCCAATCTCAACACTATCTTGTGTTTCACTGGGTTAAATCCTCTGTGTACATTGGCACAGACATACCTACAGCCTAGGAGTGCACTGATGAAAATAAAAAGTCTCTATTAACTGCAGAACAGATCCAGCAACGAAACAGGAGCATTTCAAAACTGATTTTATGGGCTGTTCTGCGCCTTAGTGCACCCTGAGAAGACTTTGCAGGGTTTGTTAAGGACTGAGTGACCATCTATAACTTAGGAAAAGGGGAAGACACTTGTTGAGGAAACTGTCCCTGTGCTCTCTAACAGGACGAGGGCTGCTGCTTGTGATAAATATGAAACATTATTTCATATTTGTTTATCCCTGTAACTCAAACAGGAGATACTTTCAACAATGTTTACACTTCACAATCACAGTGTTTGCAATAGCACTTGCTTTGTAATGCATAAATAAACGGGTCAAGGTGATATGGGATTTAACAGTAGAAAACATGAGATGAATGGCCATACAGCACTGAACAGTCAATTAGCAAACTGGATCATGTACCATAAAAAGTAATATATTGCACTTAATCCCATGAAATTAGATTAAAATCCCATCCTGAGTGCTGATAAAAGAGCTGGGCAATCAGGGTTTAACCAGTAGAAATTCATGCACAGGGAGGAGGGGTGTTACTCCCACCCTATGGCTGTCCTTCTCCTTCAGCCATGTCCGTTCATCCTGCTCTGTGTATCGGGGCCAGACTGAGGCTGGTCGTCCTCCCTGAGCAGGAAGCCCCAGGACCTGAGCAGAGCAGATCGCTGGGCAGGGGGAGTGGAAAAGTAGTCCCTCTGTTTCTGGGAGTAGGTCTGCACTGGAGGCACGATGTTTCTGTAGCTCCAGTCCTGATGGCACAAATTATGCAGGACTTTTAATGGCACATTGATGGGTTTTTATGTTATGTATTTTGTGGTATTACCGCCATCTGTGGTTCCCAAACCAAGGTCTAGAAACCTCAGCTTGTCACTCTTGTTTCTTTTAGTAAAAGCTAGAAGAGAATTCAAGGGAGGAGCTGGGAATCCCCAATCTCCACTAAATCATTTATTGCATTTATTTATCGCTGAGGTCCCATACCTGCCAATGAAGATTGAAGCCCTCCAGCAGCTGGATCCTGGCCTCTCTGGTAGGCACACAGTCAGGAGGGGCAGGCTGCACCAGCTCAGAGTCCACCTCTACACCTTCAAACACCAACAGAGCTCTGATGGCAAACCAGCCTCCGAACCTGGGATGCACACACACTCCAAACATTTTCTGCAGATACGAAACAGAGAGAGATGTATAACAAAAAGCTGAAGAAACATAGCGAATTATGCTAAATATTTACCATGTCTATGCAAGTTTAATTAGGCTGCAATCAATGAGATTCTATAAAAAATAATAAAATTACTTTCTCTGCCCAGGGCTGGTCTGGGACATCGGCCTGTCGGTAGTAGAAAGCTGCTCCAGACACATGGGCAGCAGTTTGGGCCAAGAACTTAGGCTTCCTGCTGGGCAGCATCTCATAGTCATAACTCACATCCACCTTCTGTCCAGGGAAACACTGCAGGGGAGGCAGAGCAGAAGAAAACATTGATCACTATGTCTGATCTCTCTCTCTTTTTGCTTTTAATGAAACACAGCATGACGCACACTGACATAACTCCATTCCTCATCTAACTTGCTTTAATACAGTCTGCTGGTAGTACCCAGAGTCAGAACAAAACATGGTGAAGCAGCTTTCTGTTATAATGCTACACAAAGCTGGAACAAACTCCCAGAATATGGTGAAGATGTGCCCTGACATTGGCCACTTTCAAAATTAGACCAAAAACTCTCCTGCTGTCCCAGGCTTTTGGTTGATTTCTTCGTTCAAGCACTACACTGCATTATGGATTTTGTCTTTTTATCTGTTTTGTTTATCTTTTTATCCTTTTGCTGTATTTCTTTTTACATCCTGCTCTTTTAGTATGTACTTTCCTTACCTTGTAAAGCACCTTGAATTACTGCTGTCCATGAAATGTGCAATATAAATGAAGTTGCCTGCCTTGCCTTTCTGTTGCACAACCCATGTTGCATCATTGATATTCTGGTTACATGACTACGTTCACATAATTCACTCATAATTGTGCCTGTTGTAAACCACTTGTTTACTAAATGCCCATAATTTCTTTTTCACCCTGTTATTTGTTACCTGTTGTCCTTCTTATCGTCTACTATCTTTTTTACTCTTTTGTGTAGTAGCTTTTATTTCATTTTCCCAATTTTGAATGTGTTACACTGCCCATAATAAATCAATAAATGCTCTCTCTCTCTCTCTCTCTCTCTCTCTCTCTCACACACACACACACACACACACACACACACTCACACACACACGCCTACCTACCTACCTTACCTGTGAGATGGTGGAGCTTATGCAGTATTTAACACACTGGTCTATGGGGTCAGACAGGCCCTGGCAGCCTCTCTTCTCCATGAAGGGAAGGAAGGCTTGTTCAAACATAGCTGGGGTGCTGAGCACCACCACAGCCAGGGTGTCATCTGGGTAGGCCAGCCGCAGAGAGGGCGACAGCACTGCATTATACCAGCCGATCTGTGACCAACACACGGAGAGAGTGTCAGAGAGGCAGGAACAAACAGTCAAGGAAGAAAAGAAGAAAGGAAGTACACAGACAGGTAACAGCTGGCTGTCTTTAGCTGTCTTGTACTGCAGCTAGCTTAGCATGGTCGGTGTATTGGAAGTTTTTTGTCAGATACAGTTAGATAACTGTGTGTAACCATACCTTCAGAGCGTAAACTTCAAACCCGAGCTGTGATAGAGAGTCATTAAGCAAACCTGTCACGCTTTTCATATTGACAGTGGGAGCCGCCATTGTTGTATGTCAACACAAAACTTTGGATTGTGGGATATGGTGTTCTGTACTCCAAGGTCCGTTTTCAATCTAAACACACGTCCTCAACATTTTCTATTGACTAAATGTACGGTTATAATATGTAGAATTTAGCGTGTGTATATACTTGTCAATAATACCGTCTGTAACATCTGTATTTTCTGAAAGACAACCGATAAATCGTTGATCGAGTAATCCCGCACTACGTTACCCAGAAGACCCGCGTGGCGACGTCACGCGCAATCACGTCGAGCTCTTGGATTTAAAAGTAAATCGCACGGATTTTTGTGAGTAGATAGACTAGATTTTTATTTTGATTACTTAACACTACTGTTGATTCTCTCTCAGTAACTGACTACATGATCGCAACCAGATATCACCCAGTGTCCGTTCATTTTTCTGCCGACCAAAACTGCAGACCTTACTGATCACTGGAAGAAAAAGTAGCCATAAAGCAGCTGCTAACAGACTTTAGCTTGCTAGTCAAACCAGATAGCCTTGACTTTTGCTGTGCTGAGCGTAGGTGCTTAACGTTTCTAGCCACCAAGTCTGGGCTGGAAAGAGAATTGCCCTCCAGGTATCAACTAAGAAGACTTATCTTTTGTCATACGTCATTCAATATAGCGGTCTGTCCAAAGCCGTAAATGTTCGACATAAAAGTAATTTCCAACTGCCGTTTTAACAAAATAAAACACGCAGTATAGACACCAGCTACATCGACGTATTGTTTATTTGATTGCATGAGCCAGATTACGACTACACGGTAAAGTAAATAAATCGACATTATGGCGGTTCAAAATTACGATGAAATTACGAGAGTCTATACGAAGTATAACACTTTTATTTTGGTAAATCGGAAGAGGGAAAACATCATAAATGCTAGTGCGTTCTGACTAGACAGAACTACAAGCTGCCTTCCATCTTTCAAAAGTAGATAAATTTCAAATTCTGGTGAGTATTTTGAAACTCACCAGAACTCACAAGGCAAGAGATACCTGTACAGCACACACGGCTGAGGTGTTGAATTGTGGTTTTATAGAGCTATTTTGAGCGAAACCTTATTTTCTAGTCAAAATGAATGTAGCTCTCCTTACCACCAGTAGAAAAGCTAAGAAAACCAAGCAAAAAGCAGTGGGGTGCATATCAACTAAATGACGTGCGGCGTTCACAAGCTTCTGGTATGAGATAGGCCTTGGGATATTAGACCCCCATTATTCTTGCTCAGTGTTGAATTTCTCCCGAATAGTCTGGTTATTTATTTTCTACAGATTCCAGTGAAGATATTATCAATATAAAATGTGTCAATTGATTAAATTTGCCTTTAGATGTGATAAAAGTACTTATTTCACTGTATTTTTGGTAAAACATTTCCTCCTGTGCTTTCTGCCCATGGCTCATATTAAAAACTGCTTAGTGGCTGTTTACACAGCAAATTCATTCAGCTTTTTGTAATAAAACAGCTATAATAACAAGCTAAATTAAGCTGGTAAATATTTACAGTAAATTAAAGCTGTGTTGTTTTCTTAAGTCCTTACTCTGCTGTCATTCCATTTATCATATAGATTTGGATTGGATAAATAAAATAACATTGCCATGTTATTTTATTTTGTTTTTTGTTTGTTTGTGTGTGTCCCTCAAAAAATGGGTGCATGACGACCTTGACTGCAACTGCTGTCCAGCAGGTTTGCTGTAATTTCATCTCATGCAGAGTTAGAGATCTTAACTAGGGTGTTACCTCCCCAACCAACCACAACACATCTAGAATTACTGTATCATTACCATCTGGTGGTCACTGGCAGGTTACTCAACACTTGCATAAAGCTGCTGCATGAGGGATCAAGGATTACACCAACAAAGCCCTGCTAACAACCTGAAGAATGCTGCATTTGACAACTTCACCCCATGTGCTCCTTTGTAGTTCAACTCAGAGATGAACTGGGACAATCAGCTGATCTCTAACCTGTCAGCAGCAGATGGCAGCGTGGCCAAGATGAGGGTGAGTTCAGTCTCAGTGGAGGTAAATCATCTTCTCTTGGCCCTCTATTCTATTTGTCTTGATGATCCACCTGTACTTAGAGGATGAAAACACATTGAAGAGAAATGCAGTGTTTTTAGGAAGCATGGACCCCTGTGTGTTTGCCTTTGGTTTACATGAGTACAGAGAGGCCACACTTTTGCCTGCAGCTGTAAATTGTCAGTATTGGATCCGTCAGTAGATGGCACTGTAGTTCCACTAAATCTCAAAAATGACAACTCACTGTAAATCAATAAACTTATTCTTGAGATAAAGCATACTGTCAGTAAGCAAGAGTTTGGGAATACCCAATGAGTGTTTTATGTTTCCACAGGAGAGACTGACCTCACCGGGGAAATTCTCCAAAGACAGAGAAGGTGAGTGAACCAGTACATTTCAGGTTTCTGAGATTACTGAAACTGGGAAATCACCCATGTGTGTAACTTCCCACGCTAAAGGCCACTCTGCAGGTCAGTGTAGGAGGGATGATGATAAACTTTGATTTTAACTTTCTTTATAACCTCATCATCTTGCCCATTAGCCTTTGTGTACACTTCCTCTTGCCCCTCACCCATTTTTTCATCTTCATATCTGCTTCCAGGGAAGGAGATGATTCATGGTTCAGATTTGGACCCTCCTGCTCTTCCTGTTCCTCTGTCCCGAGCCCCCCTCCCCCTGCAGCCTTCCTCATCCCTCAGTCCCGGTGTGCAGTGGGCAGACATAGCTGCTATCCAGTCACAGCTCCAATTACAGAGCCAGGTGTGTGTATGCGTGCATGCATGTGTGTGTGTGTATTTATATGTCTGACATTGAACAGATGGTGCTTTATGTAATTTATTCTGTTGATATTACTGCGGCAGAGACAGAATTCCAATTTTCTGCACCCAATGTCTTTTGAAGGCGATTGAGTCTCTCACCCAGAAACTGCGTGATGTGGAAAGGGAGAGGCAGTTGCAGCAGTGCCACATCCAGACTCTGCAAGGTAATGGACTGCGCCATGACACGCTGTCCTGTCCTTAAAAACACACTGCATCACCTGACTCCTGTTACTGTTAACAAGATAAAAGGAATACTTGTTTATGACTAATCAGATTCACCATTGTTTGGAGCGGGCACACATCAGAAGCAAGTTAACTAGATGGCATTCAATAGAGCCCAAACTCCTGCCAGTGCCATACTGCCACTGTCAAGATATGCCTGTTTCATATCATGGGATCCTCACCAAATGTTCATAATTTCTTCCGTGTCCCATTATCAAGTTGATTCACATCAGAAGATTCACACATTTAATGAGAATGCCTGAAATGAGGTACAGGATATGCCTGTACAAAATCTAATGAGCCAATTATCACAACACCATGTGGTCAATGAGCACTATATTTGTTCAGCAGTCATTAAGGCTGCCCCTCACTGTACCGAGGCTTGGGAAAAATTGGCTTGGGAATGAACTCTCTAGTGCCTCCATGTTGTTTACTGGGCCAGTGATAGAGTGTTTGCCCCCTCACATTTGTGATCACAGCTGAAGTGTGATGCTGTTACACGAATCTGGGCAAGTTACATGGCTTTTAGTGAGAAAACCTGGCAGTGAGTGACCAGTTTAGCCAGTCAGTGTGAAAAGTTCATCAGGTCTTTCTTTTTCTTGTGACCAACCTGTCCACAAAATTTCATGATATTACATGAATCTGTTCCAAAATTAGATACCATTTTCCAAGAAGCCACACCACCCATTGGCCAACTATTATGAAAAGTTAATCAGTTATTCCTTATTGCAGAAACCCTTCCACAAAGTTTTGCGTGAATCATTTCAGAACTTTGCAATATCCTGCTAACAGATCAACAGATGGAATGGGGCTAAAGCACCCTAGCCTAACTCTGTTGTGGAAGTAAGAAACCATATAATGAAATATTAATATTGCCCAGAGATAGATGGTTAATGGTGCTACATTTAGCATTTTAACATAAATAAATGATTACTGCATTAAGTAACAACATGCTCGTGGCAGGAAGCAGTGGGATTTATGGGAAACGCCGTCTGAGAAACAGTAGCACTAACAATACAGTGGTGTGATAAAGGCTACCAATTGTCAAACCATTTGTTTATGGTAATTATACCAAGATATCACAATTAATCTGACAGTGATATACACTACAAATGTTAAAAAATGTTACACAGAGCACCTCTGAAACCAGTTCTCTCTCCTGTTTCTCCCGTACTTTCTATCTCACTCTCTGTTCTCCTAAAAAAGAAAAACGAAATCTAAACATGACTGGACTCCTTTATAATCAAAATATGCATAAATGACATAGGATTTGTCCACAAGGCCAGTAAAGGAAGGGAAACCCCCCTCTCACACTGATGTCTGTCTTCCCCAGAGGAGATTCGCAGGCTCCGTGAAGAGTCAAAGGAGAGGGAGAGGGACGAGGCGAGGAGGGGACA
>OMKZ01013826.1:14114-29778 GCA_900302535.1 Neoniphon sammara
CTTGTATTTTTTTTCTTTCTTGTGTTTCCTGTATTTCTCTTTTCTTTGATCTGTTTAACTGAGGCTTGAGTGAAAAGCAAATAACCTTTCAGTGAGTTGTTATGTAAGAGAGCAGTTGTCGAGTGTTGATGAGCTGTATTTTAAGCACATACTGATACTAGTACTGATTCCCAAAGTAGGACACCCAGACATGTTTGAGCCTGTCCACTGTTATCCTTGTCTGGCCTGCTTGCCCACCAATCCCAAACAAGCAGGACACTCATATTTTCCCTTTTGAATCAACAAACTGGATTTTCAGTGGTTTTTCCCACTCGCAGTGTTGCCAGTGGCTTTATAGCAGGCAGCAACGGCCTTGTTATCACAGCACAACTCTCATAGAATTAACCAGGCATCCCCAGATACCTTTAGTGGCTGGCTCAATATCCATTTGTGCTGGATTCTGTGCCAAAGCCTCATTGGAAAATCAGTGGAACTGACTATACTTACTCCTGTCATTGAACTGAGAACCACCCAGTGCACTGCTGGTATTCCCAGTGGTTCTCTTGACATTGATACAAACTGCACAGTATAACAGGTGGATGGAGAAATTAATTGACACTCAAGTGCATACCCAAAGCCTCATGTAATATGCTAGAGGTCAAAGCAGAGTGATTTATTATCTGGATTTTGAAGTTCGTCTGGCTTTGTAAAAACAAATTATGCAAGAGCTGTCATCAGGATTTAGCTCTCTGAATGCTCTCTGTACTGGCAGTCAAAGAGGTATTGCTACATATATAATTCTCATACACAGATCACACCAGTGGGCTCATGTAGTGCTTGTCCGGAGGCAGTTTTGGACAGACCCCTGCAGTTTCCTGCCAGAATGTAATGGATTCCTGCATCTGAAAGCGGAACTTTGGCAGAGGAGTGTCTGGAAAGCAAACTATATGCACTTTAAGCTTTGGAGATGTTGCTAACTTTTCCTCTCTCCTGTTGCCCTTGTAGTTTGACCAGAACCTCCTACATTAGGATGAAGGGACGAAAGGACGCCCCGCAGGACCGGTGAGTTGACATCTAATGAAAACTAGGAATTGCCACCTAAAAAAAGTTAAATCTTCACTGAACGAAACTTGCATCAAATATGTTCAAACCATCTACGTTAAAAAAAAAATGAGTGCGAGTCAATATTAAACAATGGAAAAACTCTGTTTTAGGAACATTTTGAGGCATTAGTGTCGGGACGGTTTTGCCAACAGTCTTCCACCAGTATCATTACCTTTACTGATTTTTGACTAGCCATCGGTTATAAGGGCTCCTACAGCTGTTCAAATAACAGTTTTCTTCCCATCCACAGGGGCTGCCTGGTGGGAATCATTTTCTTCATTCTGGGCTTGGGAACACTGCTGCCATGGAACTTCTTCATGACCGCGTCCATGGTAAAACACAAATAACAGCAAAACAACAACAACCAAAAAACACTAAACAGCACAAATGCACTTCTCAAGATGTGCAGCTGTTCAGTCAGCGTTAACAAGATAGTAGCACCTCATCTTTGTCCGCATCGAAGCCCTTCAGATCTACGCAGAGGCCTTTCATGAAAGTTAGGGCTCGTGCTTCATTGGCCCTCAGTCATCCCATGTCCCAAACCTTCTCAGACTTCTTAAAGAATCACATGTTGGATCAAAGCCAAAGCAGATCACTTTGTTTGGTTTATGGGATTGGCAGTGAAGTCAAGAGGGTTTAGGCGCATGAAGCAGGTGACATAATTCAAGGAAATGTCAAGACAATCTGTTGCCGGCTGCATGCGTGTATAATCACAGCACGGGGAGGATTAGTCTAGTTGGTGGTATGTGTCCAGGGGTAAATGTATTTTGTTGACTTCTCTGTGTTACGTAGTCTGTGAGTAAGGCACGTTAACCCTCCATGACCCCCTGTTAAGTACCCACCATCGATCATAAGACACCCACACTTTTGGTAACTGTGCATTGACTCGCACGTGTACGTATGTCTTCTGGTCAAGGCCTCTTTTCACAAACATGTTACATTCCTGTCCTTTAGTGAGCTCAATAATCCACATTGACACCACATAGCCATAGCTGTTTTCAGCTGCTCAGTGATAGAAGGCAACACATGCCACAACACACTTTATTTCAACCCAGAAAAGGAAATGACCAAGCAGTGTCAGGGTTTCTATGGGGGTAAAAAGTTTTGAAAATCAAACTTCAAATTTGAGACTTGAAAAGGTCTTAAAAACTGTCATTTTCAGAGATCGGTCTTGAAAAGGTCTTGAATTTTGAATTATACAATCTCCCGGCCTCTGAAGAATCAGAAGTCCTCGTCCTCGTGAAAGAGAATGGGACATAAAGTTGAAACCCATTTAGCCCTGGAAATAGTTTACTCTCCTTTCACTGGTCTTCTGTGTACATGTTCATATGCAGCCTTTTCATTGAACAGCAAGACACTTAAGAGGACAGTGATTGTCTAATACCTGTCTTGTGTCCTCGGTGTTTCTAGTATTTCCAGGGCCGTCTGAACACAACAGAATGGAGCAATGGGACGGTGGTGGTCCGCAAAGAGTACTACTTCAACAACTGGATGACCCTGCTATCCCAGCTCCCCCTGCTGCTCTTCACCCTGCTCAACTCCTTCCTCTACCAGAGGTCAGGCTGTGTATTAGAAAAGTTGTTGTACAGCTTGACTTGTGGTTTTGAGCTGTGACAGGATGGAGGATAGAGGTGCACTGATACTAGACCATGATATTGTAGAATTTACCCAAAATTACAATCCAGCACCAAGTGCCATGTATCAGAAATCAAAGCAACCCCCTTTTTTATTTTTTAACACAGAAAAATGTCAAATCTATATTGTTCAGTCAAAGTGATGAATCAGATTGATGCTTAGTATTGTCAGTTACGAATTGCGAATATTCAAGTATTTTCTATGAAAAAGAGGTAATGCTGTACCCAGTGCATTAGATCTGTTTAGCTCATCCCAAGACAGTTTGCAAAATTTGCCATCCTCTAATGTGTTTCGGGTACTTCCAGGCCAGTTTGAAGATAAAACACAGTGCACCCTTGATGAAATCACTCAAGTGTGTCTTGGCGTGCCGCTGTGTGTTACAGGATATCGGAGGCGATGCGCATTGCAGGCAGCTTGGTTTTTATCCTGCTGCTCTTCATCCTCACTGCAGCCCTGGTCAAAGTGCCCATGGAGGAAGACCGCTTCTTCTCTGTCACCATGGCTACTATCTGGTTCATCAACTGTAAGCGCATGTGACTGTGTGTGGGAGTGAGCAGCGTCTTGGCTTGATGTATGGGGTCTAACTGCAGCTGTGTGGGAGTGTGGAAGAGAGGCTGACTGTGTTGAGAGAGAGAGTGTTTGAGTGAAGGAGAGAGCAAAAATGTGTGTGTGGGCGTGTGTGTGTTAGATTAAATAAATCCCTCTCTCCCCACCGCCCCCAGCGTTCGGTGCTGTGCTGCAAGGCAGTTTGTTTGGCTTGGTGGGACAGCTTCCTCTGAGGTACAGCGCCATCTTCATGAGCGGCCAGGGCCTCGCCGGGACCTTTGCTGCCATCGCCATGCTGCTAGCTATAGCCAGTGAGACACACACACACACACACACACATACACGACACCACAGGATACCAAATTCCCAGTTGCCTAGTAACAGAGTCAATTCAAATGAGATGTTTAAGTCAAATCAGCATGACGACACCCACCACACTGTTTGCAAATTCAAAGGACACAGCTTGTGTTTGGTCCCTTTGAATGATGTTTTCAGCAGCCTGATGACTTTCTTTGTCAGAAGCCTTCTTTAGCTTAGCTAACATGTCTGTGTGTCACTTAGGTGATGCAGACTCTGAGTCAGCAGCACTGGGATACTTCATCACACCGTGTGTCGGGACCATGGTCACACTCTTCAGCTACCTGCTCCTGCCCCGCTTGGTCAGTAACTTCCTAACTCCTTATTACATTACTCATAATCTGCCACCTCAACACAACTACACTATTCCCCCCAGACTACCCACTGTCTTTGATGCACAGTACAGCACAATGCACACTCAGTCAGTTTCTGTCCCACAGTTTCCACACTGGATTTAGCGAGTTCCAGGATCAGTATATTCACCCTACCAGGCTTAAACTCAGAAGAATTTGAGCACTAACATTGGTTATGGGGTAGTTTTCATATGGGAGTGGAAAGGCTTTGGTAGAATATGACTAGTAATTCACAAAGTCTATGCAAGAAAAAAATCAAATATTACCTCCATGATGGCTAAAAAGGCTGAAAGCTGCCCTTTTATGTAAGAATCCACCAATCACCATGCACAATTGCATGGTGATTGGACCTCATTACGCAGGTTGTTAGGCAATTAGAGCTAGTGGGAAAATGAGGTGCGGTGATGTTTTCAACTTATGGGTGGATTTTATCTCCCAAATGTGTCCCAGCTACATGGATTGCATTTACACCTGGCTAAGATCGGATCAGTATGTGAGCCAGACCACACCCTTATGTCTGGCAGATCGGATTGCATTCCAATCACACCTTCCATACATTCCATACACCTTGTGTTAACATGTTTTTCCTTATCTGGTTAACGTATCCGGATACAGGTCGCATGCAAGGTGTAAATGGGGCCTCAGTCACAGAACAGAGCATCCCTTCCCCTCTAATTGAGACCCTGCACCCTCTTCGCCTTTATATCTGTAAATTAATTTCCGGTGCAGAGTACGAGTTTCACAGAATAGGCGACTAAAAAACTACTAGCTGACACTGTGCATCAGTGCATGGAGTTGCATAAGTTGCATTGAGCAATGCTTTAATGCCCTTGTTAAAGCATTTCTCCATGAGTGATGAATCTGATTTGCTCAGTGTTGTTTGGTGTTTCCATACAGGAGTTTGCCCAGTTCTACTTGAACAGAAGCAGCCAGTACGAGGCAGGCACCACAGATGAGCTGCTGAAAGGTGGGATTTTAGTTTGGCTTTCCTAACTACACTCTTACACACATTACTAATTTCTTAGCAAGTATAAAACTTTTCTGCATTATGGAACGTCAAAGCATTTCTCCACTCAACTTAAAGCCCACCCCCAGTGATTTCATGACTTCAGTCTAGGGATACACAGCAAGGAAAATACAACACGATTTTTGTTGTTGTTTTTTCTTGCTTTTTTTAATATGACACTACATGAATAAGGAATTGTTTGTGCAAGTGCATACCTGCTTCAGTCATTTCCACAACTAGCCCTGTTGGCAGTAGCTTGAGAAGCTAATGACAACAACATTTCTGAAGCACATGAGTGCAACTGGATTTTTACACCTAACTTTGCAAACCCAACCATCCCTTGAATCCGGTGATGACTTGAACGCAGCATGAGTCGCACATGAGCAACAGGTGAAATCCCTTTAGTGATTTCAAACAGGCCTGGCAAGTAATTCATTGGTTTATCTGGTAAATTGAACTTATACAGTTAATTACGGACAGATGATTCGGCCTATCCAGGCTCCAGATTGACCTGCTGAACATGTGAGACTCCTTGTAATCTGTGGAATCATCATACATCACGTAATAAACTTTTTCAGGACGAGTTTTGAAAATGACAGGGGTCATGAGATCACTGCAGGCGCCTATAATGTTGAAGTGCCAGCTCTGAAACATAGCAACAAGGGAATAGTTCACTCCAAAATGAATATTTTGTCACTCTGTTACACATTCATGTCAGCTGGAACACCGGTGAACTTTGCATATCAGTGTAATGCACAGCGACCTAGCAGACACAGCCTCATATTAGCCTTCTGCAAAACAATTGAAATGAAAGGGGAATTTCCCAGGAGAGTCCCATGAAGGTAAAAAATGACCATAAAATCTAAATTCTGTGAAGCCAAACAATTTCACCGTGGGTCCAAAAGTCCTATATTTACCACATTATCCTGGATGCACAGTGCATGGATTATGCTGTTTGGAGTAATTTTATGGTTATTTTTTCCTCTAAAGAAACTGTCTCTGTTCAACTGTTTTGGAGAAGGCTGAAAAGAAGCTGCTAGGTCACTGTGCTTTGTATTGCCATACCAACCACCTTTTCAGCTGTCATGAGGGAGAGAATATAATGACCCAATTTTCCTTTTTGGGTGAACTGTTCCTTTAATATGATGTAACATTTGTGTGACAGTTAATAACCCACTGAGTCAACAGCTGTCTCTTTGACAGTCTGTCTGAATCAAACTGATTCGACTGAACATTATCTTGTTAGGCCAGTTTACCCTCATTTATCGAGTTAGGAGTCCTGGCCGAGGCCAGACAAAGACGGGGTCTGTCAGACACACACAGACCGACCGGCCTCAAATCCTCTCCTTTCAGCAACATGGTATTTTCCATGAATGCTGGCACAAGCCCAAGACATCCAATGAGGGGTCTAATAATCGGATAAACAAATATAAGCATATTTGGTTTATCTCATTCACACACCTGTTTTCTTAAATGTAGCAATCAAAGCCATGTGTTTCGATAATTGATTGTGTCTTTAACTCCAGAGACCAGCACAGTGGAGAACGGGAAGCTCAATGGCCACGCCAACGGCTCGGTGTCCAACGTTGCCAACGCTGGCAGTGCTGCCGAGGCTGAGGTTGGCACCAGCGCAGACGGGACCAAGCAGGCCTTCCTGTCCTTGGAGCAGGCTGAGAGTGCCAAAACCAAGTCCTCGGTCAAGGAGGTCTTCAAAAGGGTACGCAGCACTGGTTTGACACGAGGCTTTCATTCACAAGCTTTACTGGGACTTAGGCATGAAAAAATCAGAATCGCTTTGATGTATCAGTTGTTCATCTTCTGTTCGATAAGGTCAGTTTTGTAAATTCTGTTGCCGTATTATTAGGCTTGGTGTAAATGTCTAAATGTCACTTCTTCCACTCACCGAATGTTGATAAAACCTTGTGTCTACTTTCCGTTTAAGGTGTGGGTGATGGCGTTCTGCGTGACGTTTGTGTTCACGGTGACTCTGTCTGTCTTCCCTGCTGTCACCGTGGACGTCAAAACCTTGTTTCCAGGGAAATGGGGTATGACCACACCTTATCTCAACTAACTGATTAGATTGGATCCCCACTGGACTAAAAAAAAATACCTCTATGACTAGACTTAATCTCTTATCTACTCCTTGTGTAAATTCAGTGTACCTCATGTGGCTAACCGAAACTTGCTCTTGCAGACTGAGCTCAAATGCTGTTTGCTCAAATCTTCCTCTCCTCTCTCACAACTCCTGTTGTTCTCCCGTGCTTCAGAGCGCTTCTTCATCTCAGTGTGCTGCTTCTTGACTTTCAACATCAATGATTGGCTCGGCCGCACCGTCACTACCTGGATACAGTGGGTGAGTGTCTGACGAGCTTTAGTTCTAGAGGGGAAGGCAAGTGTTTCTCCCGTATCTGTTCTGCAGCTGGCCGCCCCCTGCGATTCTGCACACAGCTAGAAGATTGTAAAGCAGTGCTGCAATGAATGCGTATGCGTGCTTTAGCAAAGTAGCACACTCTACACCCTCCTTTGCCTCTTTTATTTTTCCTAATTTTGTTCTCTAAATAAATAAAATAAAACAAATGAAAAAGGCATTTGTTTTTAAACATTCCACCATTTAAATCAGCCTTTCAGCTTTAAGCCATTTTTGAACTCCTACTTTTTCCTGCTCTCAGCTAGAAACTTCATTCTAACTTTGAACGGGTCAGCACAAGTGATAGTTTGTTAGTGTTAAACAACTTTTTGATATGTTTTATAGTTTTTGAGGAATCACAGTTGAAGCAAAGCCTAATAAAGAGAAAGCCGAACCACGCCCATTGACTGCTGTGAGACATAAGAGGAGTGCAGCGCAGAACCAAGATTTCCCATTAATGCATTCCTTTCCAGAGATTACAACACTGTGATTATTGAAAGACACTGGCACCATATTATTACTACACCGCTGTGCACATCAAATTCTACATTTTGTTTTCTTTGTCTATTGAGCTGTTTTTGCACGTCAGTTCCTGCCGTTGTTTGCAGCTTTGCATAGGGAACAAGTCAATAGCTATGACATCTATTGGGAAGGGACTATCGACTGGACTCTATCCGCACACCCCATCGGTCACACGTGATGACTGAGCCTCTGCCGCTTGTTTTGGATGAAAAATCGGAGAACGATGCATTTTGACACTTGCCCTCTTGGCCTGCTGGTGGTGGTTTAGTGGGCCAATCAGGTTTACAATCAAAACACCAGACCCCAGTGTGAAAATCCATCCATCGTGGGCGCTGTTGCAGCCCGGCTGTAGAGGCAGTGCAACTTTATGTGGCCAGAACACATAATAGTGCAGTAGAATCAGCCCAGGCGTCTTTAAAGTATCCAAACTATTTTTAAATAATGGATACTGGAAGTGATACTTGGATGCTGTTTCAGCTGCGGTGCTCGTACGTGCTCCCACCACATTTTTTACTTCCTTTTTTACTGTGCCAGATGCTTCATCTCTCCCACACAATGCAGTCTTCTTAGCTCTCACGCATGAAAAATCCCATCTATGCTACACATCCTCGGTATCACGACCTCCTTTCTCCCCATCTGCCCCCTCCCCCGCTCCTAAATTTGCAGCGACATTTTGGGGAGGGGGAAGCGGTCTAAATTCAGTTTGTATAAAGTTATATGACACATTGCAGCACTGTGTGTCACACCGATGCCGGTTTGCGTAAAAACGAGACCTTTTCAAGAACATGAAATGCTAATTATTTCAGCCTGGAAATGAAATGGTATTTGCTGGGTTGTTCACCCCCCTGGGCTTTTAGTTTCCCTCAGTTGTTTCTGTCCTTATGGTACTGTGATGTCCATATCTATCCGCTCCCTCTTCTTTGTTTCTATCCTCTTTATCTTTTTCACCTCTACTCCTGTTTTCTACTTTTCAAATTCCACTTCATTCCCCTCTTTCTCATCGCAACTCTTGTTTTATCCTGCCACCCTAGCAATCCTCCTTTTTTTTCCCTAATGTCGGCTCTGCATCCTTCCGCTCTCTCCCATTCAAAACCCACTCCTAACCATCTCTCCGACCCTGCCCTCTCTCTCTCTCTCTCCCTCCTCCAGCCTCGCAAGGAGTCTCCTCTCTTCCCGGCGTTGGTCGTCTCGAGGGTCGTGTTCGTCCCCTTGCTGATGCTCTGCAACGTCCAGAGTCGGTCCTTCCTTCCCGTCTACTTCCCGCACGACGCCGTGTTCACCGTCATCATGATCTTCTTCTCTCTCTCCAGCGGTTACTTCGTGTGCCTCTCCATGTCGTACGCCCCGCAGTGAGTAGAACCGACTTACTTTTTAATGGAGGCGTAGACTGGCAGATGGAACCCGCGCGGCATTTTTAACAAGTGTGACTCAGCTCCAGTATTGTTCTTTCTTCTCCCCCCCTCCCCGTTGCGTCTCGGCAGGTTGGTGGAACCCAAGGATGCTGAGACAGCCGGAGCCCTGATGACCTTCTTTCTGGCCCTGGGCTTGTCCATAGGAGCGGCCCTGTCCTTCCCCCTGCGAGCCCTGGTCTAGAAACACCCACACACTCACACAAACACACGCACACACACGCAGTATACACAGACACCGTGTAATGTCATCACACACCTTGAGCACAAAGTGAGATAATTGGGTTGTCATCCATTTCCCCCTCCACGAGGACCTTCCGCCATTCATCTGTCAAGTGACGAAGTGATGCGGCCGGCACGATGGCTGTGCCAGACAGGGACCATTGTCAGGAAAAAAAAAAAAAAGACTTCTGATGAAACGGCCCTGGCAATAGCATTAAGTCGGCAGCGCTCGAGTGATGTGAGCGTCACTTTCCAGCCCCACATTCCCCTCAACGACTGACAAGACTCCTGGAAGTTGGAAGTATAAATAAGGGTTTCACACAATGCTGGCTGAGCTGCTCGCTGCCAGCCGAGTCACAGGTTACAGTTCTCACGGCCAAGCCACGGCCTGAAAGTGAGTTATTTTCCGTTATTTAATTTTTTAATTATGGATCTGTTACTCATTTGTCGTTTGTTTTGTCTCTATGTTCTTTAGGTCTATTTTTGCATTTGATTTAGGTTTATAAGTAGTACTTATAGGTTATTATTTTCAGTAAACTGTACTTAAAGGGAAACCCCTCATGATTTGTTTTGTGGAGTTGTTTTGTTTGTTTTGTTTTGGCCTGATGAGTAGATTATTACTGAGTTTATTTTTACCCATTGAAACAAATTGAAATTGTTTCTGATAGGAAAGACACTTATTTTTTCCCCCACAGTGTTTAAGCTTTGTAATATCAGACACTTGATCTGATATGAGATTTGATTTTTTTTATGATTGTTAATGAGTAATGATATTAAGAGCCTTGTGAATCTTCTTGGATTAAGTACAGCAAAGCTTTTTTTTTGTTTCATTTTTCTCCTGAGCTATATTTCAGATTTCCCCGTGCGGTGGCTTTGTGCTGCATCGCAAGAGCAATCTCTGTTATTTGTACTTTAGTTTACCAAGGGAAAGGTTCCTGGCCTCGCCTCTTTCAACACTACCTTTTCAATTGTAACCAGACACTCCTTTGAACCGGTCAACCAGTCATCTACTGCAACCTGTTGCTTAGTTATGTTTCTCCATTATGAAGGCTGCTGCTGCCCTCTGCTGGTTTTAGCCCTGCAGAGCTCCCTCTCCTCTCATACACTCTAACAATATCAAATTCAAACGTTTAACACTAGGAGGCTTTGGCAGCAAGACTTGACTCACTGGCTCTGGAACTGAGTACTAGTCAGACACAGTGTCAGATAATAAGTTTAACACTTGTGTGCCATGCAGCAAGGAAATAGCCTACATCAATTATGATGTGATTTTTTTTTTTTTTTTGCTTCAGCATTTAGTCTAATGCATGGAAGATATGCTGAAAGTGTTTTTTGTTTTTGTTTTTTTCGAGTGGTTGTTTCTAAAAGACTGAACCAAGGGCTGAATAGGACGAAGAATCCTAGAGGAGAAAGCAATATTTGCGTGACAGTACACGATGACTTGATGCATTCAAATCCCGTCGGGGAAACAGACACCAGGCCGCTGCAGCGTCCCGGGGCGCCATGTTTGAAATTTTCTGTGATCTTTGCAATGTCATTTCACAAATGGAAATAAATCCTCCCGGAGGATTTATTAAACGTAAACGTTTTACGTCGTGGCATTTCAACATTTGCGATCCCAGAATAACTGAAGTAAGCATGGATTTGAAATAGCATTCCCGCACTTGGTAAGAGTTATTTCCGTTTTGGTGGCGACAGACTTCAGGAAGTGTGGGGGTCAACTCCGACAGCCCCTGTTCTAGTATATATTTTTTTCACCATCAGAAAGCATAGGCCTATCTGTGCTGTTTCTCCCATGTGATGTGAATGCAGAGTCAGGCCTGGCGGTGTGTGATCTCAGGTCCCGTTGAAGTGATTTACAGCAAGACTCTATCAACACTGGTCTCACCCGTCTGGTATGATTGTACACCATACTTAAAGACATACAGAAAGCAGAAAACATTTTTGTTTGTGGTTTTGTCTACCCTCGCTCCTCAAACATTTTTTTGTAAAGACTTTCTCTTGAATGATTAGATGTAGATGCTGCTAAATAGCGCGGTTCCAGGTATTTTAATACGTGCAGCTGTTGTTCTATCATAGGTCACTGTAAGACTATTAGAAACCCAAGACATTTTGCTGTGTTCATGTCATATCGGATTTCCTGTAAATAGAGGCTGCTGGATGGACAAAGCAGTTCACGTTACTAATTTAGTGTCATTACTCACTTTATGCTTGACTTTGGATCCCATATGCACGTGAACACAAGTTGTAGCAACAAGATGTCATCTGATTCTTCTGCTAAGACTTGAACGTAGCATTAATACTTCGTGTGATTCGTTACATGAAACTTCGTTTGTGCATCATGAAAACACTTACATGTCAGCTGGATGGCAGAGAGTCGTCGCAGCACCCAGGGAACTGAACTTAGTCATGATCAGACCAGCAACCACGCGGTACAGTGAAGGGGATCATGACTATGCATGTTAATGTTTCTGTATAGTTTTGATTGTGCCATTAAATGGATTATTTATATACAGTGGCGTGTTTGTGTGGTTGTTGGATCTGGTTTTATATGAAAGCATTAATTGTGGTGAAGCACAACTCCAGTGGACTGAACTAGGTGGACCTTACATGAGCAGGTCTCACTTTGTATCTTGCTCAAAGGCACTCAAAAAGGAGTCACGATTTTGGGGTTGAACCTGTCACTGTTGCAGGCCAGTTTCTAACCACTAGCCCAACCTGTTGCCTCACTGAAAACACCATAAGACCAAAGTTAATGTGATTTTTCCTTGAATTTTTTTTTTTTTTGGTGTAAATAATAAAAATAGTGGAATCATAAGATTTAACATGGAATGAAAATGAAGCTGTAATTTGGATTAAAATATATTCCACTTCCTGACGAAAGAATGGAAGTGCATTTAAAGCAAACTGAGTGCTGGTTGTAGTTACCTGGATGTGATCTGAGTCCACATAGTGGTGAAATATGGTCATTAGTTGCTCTGTGCTCCCCTGGTCTGCTAATCCAGAATACTGAATTTGTATCTCTCACGTCAACAAGTTCCAAAATAACACTTTTAGCACATAAACAAACGCAAACAAAGCAGCAAGTATATGCCAATATAAAAAATAAGTCCTGGTACCCTTTTTTTGAGGACATTAAATGGCTTCTTTCTTATTATTTTCTTATTTGATTTGGAATGTAGATCCGGCAGGTAGCCTCTTCAGGGAACTTAAGCATAGTAACCTTGTGCCGGAAAGAGAGGACCTGATATACTTTCACAAATAATTGTCATTAATAATGAAAGAAAGGGTTCTGGATCTTGTTCATTTATACTGGCATAATCCACTTTCTTCATAATTGTTTATGCACTAAAATTGTTATTTTGGGTCCTGCTCTGCCTTGTTATGGAAGTGAATGGAGAGATAGAAATCCAGTATTGTGGATTAGCAGCCCAGGGGAGCACAGAGCAACTAATGAGGGTATTTCACCACCATGTGGACTCAGATCACATCCAGGTAACTGAACAACATTTCAATTTTGCTTTAAGATGTTTACTGACTTGAGGATTAAAATCTATGCTCAAGACTCTGGCTAGTACCTTGCCAAAAATCACTTTAACCTGAAGCAGAGTTGTTCATAAAGGCTACACAACGAGGCCTCAAGGTCCCCATGTGAAGTCAGCATGAATAGTTTGAGTCTTTGTATTTTTGGCAGCACTATATCTGTATATGGCGTCCTGTATAGACCTATTTGACTATGAATATATGCAGTGAATTAATGGAAGGCAATGATGACGTCTTGCAAGGACTATTACATCAGTCATTTCCCGTTTCCCCTGCAGAATAATGATGTATTTGTGAGGCCTGTGTGACATTTCAGATTTTTAATGAGCTCCTGGGAGGAGTTATTTAAGTGTCCTGGAAGAAAACCCACCAAACATCCATATAAAGGTTTATTCCCCATATTATTTATTGAAAACCCAGCAGTTATCATTAATACCTGTTGTGTCTGTACAGGCAGGGGAGGGAAAGGATCTGGTAAAATAAACTAGTTGTCATTCTGTTTTTAAAACAAAAAAAAAAAATAAAATAAAAAGCAAGGACAAAGACACAAAAAGAAAAAAAAAAAAACTCCAGATATGCTGACAGAATGACACCCTTGTGTTGTTTTCTCATTTCTCTTTAACACTTGTTTTTGAAAACGCTTCAAGGTTACACTGATGCAGAGAAGAAAAAAAAAAGCATTGAGGAAGACAGCAGCGTGACAGAGCAGTTCAGAGAGGGAGTTAAAAAGAAAAAGATGAAAAAAAAATAAAATAAAAATAAAAAAACAGACAGGTTCGGGCATGTGTCCTAAATCAAAAACAGTTGTGTTCATCCGCTTCTCCTCTGCCCAAGTGTTGCTTTTTTTCTTTATTTGTGTTATGAAAAGCTGACAAGGGACAACCACTCGTCCACAATCATCTCTCTCTCTCTTTCATTCTCTCTCTTCCTCCCTCCCGTCGTTCTTCATCGTTTCTTTGGAGGTTGGGCTGTGCGGGGAGGAGTGACGGGCCGACCGGCGCTCATTCCTCCATACTGGTACTTGGCTTTCTTCTCAGATGGCTTCAGGATCTGCCAAAGATCACACAGACGACAGGATCAGCTGCTGGGATTATGATACATATCAGGGGCTCTTGTGTGAGCATAATACTTTTTAGTTTTTATATGCGACAAAACCCAAGACATTCAAACATGAGTCCTCCAGACACCCATTTAATCAGACTTAACCCTGTTTTTGACCCACAGGATTCCCACACTATGTCAAATGTAAAATCCCCGACTTTTCCATGACTAAAACACTGAATTTCCATGACCTATATAAAAATTTTTTTCCTTTTAAAAGCAATTCAGAGGTCTTATTAAAGTTCATAATTCTGTTTTGTTCTAAGGGGGAAGTGAACATATTTGGCGACTAACTAGTTACTAATTTTTAAAAATTTTTTTTAATTAGGCGGACAAAACTCCATGATATTTCGTGACTTATTCTAAGAATTTATTAAATCCCCTGGCTTTCCCTGTCTGGAATAGACTTTTCAAAACTCCATGACCGGTGGGAACCCGGGATATTGGAAGATGTCTCTGTATTGTTTTTGTTTTTATGCCCGGCTATTGTGGAGCCAAACTCTGTAGAGCATTTCAACCCAGTGTGAGTGCATGAGCATTTCCAAATCAGCACTTTGAGCCATCATTGTTCTACTGGTTGTTCTGGTGAGTGCAGTGCAGGCAGCTCCTCCGCTCAGGTACAATAATCCCGTCCTTGGTCGTACCTGGAAGGAGCACATCAGGGTTTCGTCCACGCTCATCATGCCGCCGGCGTTGTCAAACTCTCCGCAGTAGTTGGGAGCTGAGAACAGAGTCACCAGCTGCCGCTTGGCAAAAAACTCATAACCATCTTCTACCACCTGGGGGCGACAAAGACACAGGAAGATTACACAGTGCAGCTTCCAGGCAGTCTTTTCATCAACAGAACTTCTGGTGTGTACTCTGAATTGCTTTCATATTTACTTTTTGTAAAGAATGAAATGGTGTAAACTTTGAATACCTTTACAACCACAATATATCTATAAATGATCGCCTTAACATTTTACATGTGAGGTTTTTAGCTGAGTTTAGCTGAATTCTTGGATCACCACAATTATAAGCAACTACAAATCAGGAGGTCAAAGGTCAGGGCCTCAGTTCCCTTATATATTTCTTATGATTATAGAATAATCATATTACAGTGAATTTCTGGGAAGAAAAAATACATCTGAGGTCAGAGATAGAGGGGACAGAAGAGATTTTGTTTGTTTAGAGCCCAACAAGAGTGAACAGGAGTAAATTGCTCAGTGGGAAGAGGGCAATGTGAGAGACACCTGGACCAGTTCAGAAAAGAACACAAGTCCTCAGAAATATAGTGCAATTAAAAGAGAGTGACCTCTGAGGATCTTTTGTTCAACCATACAACAAAAAACACGCTAGGTGAAGATTAGGCTTAGTTTGACTGATATCTGTGTGAGTGTGTGTGTGTGTGACCTACCTGGTGGGCTCTACAGATGAGGTCCAGGTCGTGGCGGTTGAGGAACTTGCTGACCACGTCGGCCCCGAACGTGAAGGAGACTCC
>OMKZ01013845.1:15966-34036 GCA_900302535.1 Neoniphon sammara
GTGAGTGTGTGCCATGCTTTAAATAGTTCTTTATGGCAGGCTGCTCCTCAGCACAAAGATGGAAGGGGGGCGGGGGGGTGATCATGTACCACAAGATACCACAGTTGGGAGAAAACAAAGAGAGGGGATTGATCTGAGATAGTTGGTGGAAAAAAGTTATGGTGGAACAATATAGCAGAGTAAAATCATCTAAACAGATCTATATTATTATCAATGTACTTTGAAATGTGTATAATGTGACATTGTTCCATGACAGCATCAACCATCAATCTAGAGATCTTACATCCATGTACCTTTGGTATAGTTTTATGTTCAAAGAGATCCTTTTTTTTTTTTTTTTTTTTTTAAGGAGTCAGAATGGAAATAATGGAGCAACAGATGCATTAAAGCTGACAGTGTGGTTGACATAAGACAAATGATAATCCATATATAAAGGGGCACATCATTTTAAACAGAATAATCATAATTTGTAGTTAAGGTCCTACACAATACATATCAGAAGAAATGGAACATTTTTCTCAATGCATTATCCATCAAAGTGTTCCATTATTGAAGTCATTACTCTCTGGCAGGGTTGCCACACATAATGGACGCTAACAGAGCGACGTAACCCAGGCTGAAAATGGACCTTGTACCCCCCTTACATTAAACTTTAAGACCTAAGACTTGAGACTTTGATGTCAGCGATGTAAAATCCACAGCCTCACTGTAGAGAATGATTACTACTTCATTTGGTTCCTGACTTTGATGTTCATGTTCACTTGGCTTGGGCTGGTTTTCTGTTTTCCCCAACATTAATCTGTGCTAAACTTTGACCCAAATTTATTTTCCTACACACCAACATCACCTTTTGTTTGTCAATATGAAATCTGCTGCCAATTACAATGCATTCTCGTCAGCAACGCTTAACTCTACCAATATAATTTATAAAGATGACGAGGCATGGCACAACATCAGTACAAAAAAACAAAAAAAAACTGCAGCACAGATGGTTGCTGCACTGAAAGAGGATCTGCATGCACACAACTGTCACTGATAGGCCTTTGCAAAGTCCACCAAATCCCATCAGGACAGTACACAATAGAGAGGGACACAAATTGATGACTACATAAGAGACGGTCTCTTACAGTATGGGGAAGCACTCATTAACAAATATGATTAAAACACTAGATCATCAGTAAGTCCTAAGTGTTTTTTACAAGTTGGTGGTTCGATTTCCAATTTTGGAAAGCCATACCAGCATATAGTGAAGTATAGCCATGACTCCGGATATATCCCCAATCACAAGTTATCACCTCAGAATGGCAAGTCCTGTTGATGTGGCTCAAAAACAGATAACTCCCTGAGGATCACAAAAAGGAGACCGTGGCTGATGCGCTCAAAGAAGCCCTGAGAGACTGACAGCTGGATCTGAGTAAACTGTCTGCGATTATGACCGACAACACAACCACATCTGTGGCGGTGATTTGATTGTTGGACTACGACTAAACTTGTAGCTATAACCTCAACCTGCCCATGACAAATTCCATCCAACAAAAAAATGAACACAGTGAGCCCTCAGGATCTACCACAGTATAACCTAAGCCTTTCACGTAGCTGGCTGAATGAAAGGGATCTGAAGAAGGCACAGTAAGAGCTGGGTCTTGCTGTGATAACACTGGCAGCTGGCATCACATTCATATAGGTTAATAAAGTGATTTGAGTACTGGTTAACCACTGTTTTGCTCACAGTATTTAGGGATTGTTATTAGGATAAATACAGGCATGTCTGTTATTACTGCATAAAACTTTAAATCTTGCCAAAAGCCTTTGCTATTATCAAATTTTACATTCTCAGGGCAACAGATTTGTCTCATTTTTTACAGCTCAAAGCAAAAAGTGATGGAGTGTAAGTAGAACACTGCATCACATTGCATCACATTCTAAGTGATGACTGGCACGTTAATCCCTCCTTCCCTCAGCTTCTCAAGAACTTAACCAATTTGCCAAGAAGAGCTGTTAGTGGGTTGAGTAAACGGAGCCGTGAGTCGCACATGTGTCACTAACATAGGCTTGGCAACCAGCAGGGGCAAACAGACGCATTCTCTTGACTCGTCAACGACGGGCTGGTGAGAGAGCGATGAAGGTGGCACGTCTGGCTCCAAGCTACCTTGTGCAATGTGCCCTGCAGCACAGTGTTCAGACTACAACCAAATATACAGCCAGATACGAGTAGTCCTATTAGCAAGCTGACTAATTCACAGTTTTCACTCCACCTAAATAAATAATTATGCTTATTCCACAAAAGCCATGTTAAGTTGCTTAAGCCACGCTAGAGAAAATTCAGTCCAGTGATTCATGCTAACATGTCCACCCTAATATCTCTGTGCTATGACCAGTTATATCTATTTTGTTTGCGTAGTTAAGGAAATAAACATGTTTAATATTTTTATTTTATTTATCATGTTTTCCTCCTTTATGAGAAGGCGCCAATCAGCCCGCTTCACCATTCAACTGTTAAAATATTTCTTTGCCAAATGCAGAGGACATACGTCCAAGCTTGGGCTCCACGTGACTTTAAGTCTAATATTTCCTGTTTCGTTTATCTGTTCTGTTTTATTGATACTCACATATTTCTTCCTCGTTGTATTTCCGAGTATTTCCAACTTTTCTAATGTTTTAGAGGGATACTATTTTCAACACTAAGCGCTGCATCCTAGCACACGGTCAGTGATGGTGTATCCAAACTAACTTGCAATTTTCATTCATCTGAGCATCTGAGAATAATAAGCTTCATGGATTTCATGGATGACAGAAGAATAAATACATAAATCAAGCTGACATTTAAATTTCTTTTTCCTTACATAAAGTACCGAATGTAACTAATGTAATAAAGAAAATGCAAAAGTCATGTTGGCATCCTGCACAATATATATATACTACAAAACACAGCATGACATGAAGAATGCACTGACTTTCTGACTGTATTGTAATGTGCCACCTGACTTGTCCAAGCATCTAGAAAGCATTTTCAACATGCCAAATATTCACTCCACTACGGTTCTTGCCCTCGACAACATTGTTGCTGAATCTACATTGCTGCTGAGTTGTTGGCATAATATATGCTGTAATAAGCCACATGTGTAATAGGTAGCCAGTGTCTTTGAACAGCCACCCATCTAGTGCTGCAGTGCCCTCAAAGGCTGCAGGAATGGCAGAATTTGCCAATTTAACAAGTGATTAGCATTGTGCTGAAATTAGATGTTGGGGCTCCTAACACAAGCGTGTAAATACCACATGAATGGGTAAAGCGTGTTTCCAGATCACCAAAACACCAATTTGTTGTAGTGCTGCATGCAACTGTCTTTGTGCACCCTTAAAATTGAGCCCTAAAAGTGTCTCCCAAGAAATGGGTTCATTGGTATGTATTAGGCCTATGGAAAGTAAAAATAAAAAATAAAAAATAAAAAAGTCAATGAAATAAGACACTGTTTGCCACCACTCATTTACAAATCAACATCCACTGAACAACAAATAAACACATTATGTTCTTCTAATCCACATGATTCTCACTGATTGATGCATGCTTATGCAGTTTTCACTGATTGAAAGACAATGTTCTTCACTTCATGAGTGACTACACTACCCTTTTGCAGTGCTTGGTAGACATTGCATTATTCACAACTCTCTTAAATGTAAAAACAGAGCAAACATGGATCACGAGGATCAATCCACTTTTGATTCTTGTTCATCGTTCACTGTAGCTCTTCCCTCTAGCTGATTCAAATGAATGAAGAGAATCAATCTAACATCAATCAACTCTAAACTTTGAATTTCTAGTAGCAACTCTACTAACAGTAAAACAACCTGTATTACTAGAGAGTAACAGTAGAGGAATCTCAAGAGTGACAGTCACTTAAAATGTTGCTTACTTTTCTCTGTGCCACTTTGGCTGTGGCCATATTTACTGATGTCCAAGCTCCCGCGCTGCTGCATCCGCGGTGACTTGATATCAAAGGTGCGACCTAAATCAAGAGAGATCCTTAGAATCATTTGAAAATTACACATCAAATCTGACTCTGCTCAATTTCTTCATTACAGAGACAACGCATGACTAAAATACATTGCAAAGTTGCAGGCACTTCCTTGATTCATTAAAGTTTTGTATATGACACCACGGTTAATGAAGATACCTCCTCAATGGTCTTCCAAGGTAAAATCAAGGTTGAATGAATATTATAATACTTTATGTTATAATACAAAATCTGTCAGTTCAGCTTGACTATCCAGCACCTATTCAAGTGTTTTCAGACAGCGTTTCCCAAAATCCAAGCAGGTGTAAGCCTACGTACATGGACTATACATGTTAAATACTAAACTATGGCCTGGATCACATGACAATCCAACATCAGCGTTCTCAAAAACCTTCATTTTCCACCTCCATATTACAATGCCAGATCCGCTTTTTCAAATTTACACACTCTGAAGAGCATTTTCAGACACACTGTTTTCGCAGGTGGAAAACTCCGACACATTGTGGACTGAAGTCTGGTGTATTTTTTTTGAAGGGACTGAAAGTTACCACAAACACACAGTCAATGCCACGACAAGAGCTGGCAGCACCGTGCCTGTATGTTGGCAAAGAATGTAGCTGACAACCCCTCATCTGTTCTTATTCATATTATTGGCAGGACAGATGAATGTAGAGACTTCACAGCCTCATGAATTTTCACTCTGGCTTTTGTTTCTGTTTCTGTGTTTATAGTGGCCCTTAATTTTAAGTGCAAATTTACACTTTGGAACTTATTAACAAGCATATGAACTTTATGTTGATAATTTTTCAGATATTTTTGTTGTGTATTATTAATACTTATTGTAATAAATCGCCTAATATTTACTACAACACACAGTAATTACTTATGGAACATATTAATTAACAATACTAAGTCAAGACCTAGTACATGGCTAGAATCCATGTATGTATATTCCGTTCTTAGCGTGTGATAAATTTGGAATGAGCTGCAGTCAATGGGGCAAACAACTTTTTACTTACTTTAAGAACTTCAGGTATTGAATTACTTAACACTGACAGTGGAAAATGTGAAGGACTGTAGTACTGGAAAAGACACTTTCTCCATTATGAATCAGCAGCTGTTCTACCAAATTTTGAGCTGATAGAGAGAAAGGAGAAAACTTTAGCAGCTGTCTAGACAATTAGATTTGTAAGAACTGACAAAACCAAAAACTATTCTAATGATCATCTGCATAATCCTGAAGTTATTGTCTTTTACGTATGTGCTATACTCAGAAGGCTGAATATTTCAAATAATCAGTTAAATCACATGTCTAATACTAACCATTATCATGCTAACAACCAGATCACTAAAAACTGTGTGGTTCATTGTGCATTTGTTAACATGCTTACCCATTGGCGTGTGAAGGGCAACATGCTCCTGGTATGGGTTGAAATACTTATACTGCTTCCCGCAGAACTCGCACACGTAGCTCCCAGTTTCTGGGGACAAGATAACACAAAGGCAAACAAACTTTTCTTTTTAAACTGTGTTAGGTATAAAAGCTGCTCATTTGACATCATTTAAGAAAAGATTTCATTTATTGGATGAACAGCATTCAGCTGAAAACCATGCACAATATATATTCTAGAAAGGTGCTGTTAGTGAACAACAGTAGAGTATATCCCCTGAATGACCCGAATCCTCAATGACACATTTGAGTTATGCTCCTACACTGCAAATTTGAAAAGATTCAAATAAAAGCTATTGGAGTTCATAAAAGTTTAACCTGATGGTGGCACTAGAGGAAAGGTCATGGGATCACCAAAATCAACAGGGTTCTTCTGCTCGGGGGCCATGAATGTGCACAGCAAATTTGAAAAAAGGTCAAAGGTATTTGGATTACTGCATTCACAAGCAGCATCTGCAGCAACAGATGTGGTGGCTGTCAGGACGAATCTATGATGTCCCTGACCTGTCGTTTCAGGGATATAAATATATATTTTATCAGTTTGTATTCCTCTCAATTGACATATGCCAATAAAGCCTCATTATCCTCTTCTAAACTAACCAAATGGGACATATTCTCTACCAACTATGCTGCTCATACATGTAATTATGCATTCTAACTGAAGATCAGACTGCAGAGTGTGCAGAATTTGGAATGCCTGTGCATGGAGAGGTCATACAGTGCCACAGACATTATTCATTCCACTTGACTTTTTTCTGCATTTTCTGTTGTTGCAGTCTGAATATTCAACCCAAAGTCAGTAGTAGAATCATTTAGTAGAATCACCTTTAGTAATACTGACATCTACATATATTTGAAGATGCATATGTATCAGCTTGGAACATCTGGATCTTGGAAATTTTTTTTTATCCCCATTGTTACCTCTGCCAAGGAGGTGAAACCTCTGGCAGGAGGTTATGTGATCACCCCTGTCTGTCTGTTTGTGTGTCTGTCAGCAGCGTAACTCAAAAAGAACTTGACTTATTTGCACAAAACTTGGTTGGAAGGTTGGTCATTGGTCAAGGTGGCACTGACCATCTTTCCACACTGATTGGGGCGGGGCTTAGCACAAACAGGGCTGTAACTTCAAACTGCAACCTTGGCGGAGCTCTGTGCTCTACTAAGCGGCTTCTCGTTCCCTATGGATTTGCTCCAGCAAGTTCAATGGGAAGCATCTCAACAGATATCTTCAAGACATTCCTGAGATTTACAATGAGATCCAAGTTATCTGACTGGGTCCCTCAGTGACTTTGAGACTGCTGTTCTGGGTGCATTTCAGTGTTGAGCCAGCTATATATTTAGGGGCATTGTTCTGTTAGGCCATAAATCATTATCCAAATATAAGGTTGTCCTCTGCAAAACATTTCTAATCAACTGAAATTGGCAAAGGTGGACTGGTTGTTTTGTTAGAGGCATCACTCAGACAATTTATGCACCTTTACTCAATGCAGAGCGTCACTGGAATAGAAATAAATATTTCTTCAATCGAAACATTTGAACTTTTAATTATTAAAAATAAATAATAGATTGATATATCAAGAGGAATTCACTGACTTCATGAGTCAGTGTGACACACTGTAAAACAATAAACTGCTGTAAAAGTTAAGGGTTTAAGGGGGCACTGTATTTCTAGGACATTGTGCTCTTATATTGCAGTGTAATTCAGGCATTCTTTTAGTTTTACAATCATCAGTGACAAGAATTTTGTATAAGAGAAGTTAATGAACCTGAACTCTAAACCAAATATGTCCAAAACAAGTGAATTAAACAGTCTTACTTGGTCCAATCTTCTGATAGGGTTCAACTGGCTCCTCCTCTTTCAGGTCATCCACAGGTAACACAACCTGTTCATATGGATCTGAGAGACGGTGGAATAAAATGGGGGTTTCATTTTGTTACGTATGCCTTACATCCTTTACTTCCTTACTTATTCATGTGATAAAGTATAACCATTACTCCTTGTGATAATATTATGTTGTTCCCAGCATCAACAGGCCTACAGACCTAATGAATAAATAATCTGATGGAGAAAAACACTACATTAAATTGAATTAAAAATGAATAAATAAAAAAATTAAAAGAAAAGAAAAAAGAAAAGTAATAAGAGAAAGAAGAAGACTAAAGAAAACTCCCTTGGTGAATTTTGAAAATTTTAAATAACTTGGAGGAAAGTTACCATCAACAGCATGCAGGTCACGGTGCTCCTGGAAACAGCTGTAGTACTTATACTTTTTGCCACAGATGTCACAGGAGTAACGGAAGCTACCTATAGAAAGACACATAGAAAGACCAGCAGTGTTACTTGTGAAACACACACACCAACGCCTATCACCAATTAGCTGAAGATACTTTGCTTTACTTGACAGTTTACAGTAAGAACAGAAAAGTTTGGGGGAGGGGAGGGGGTTCACATGTGAGAAATGTCCCAGGCCCAATTTGAACCCAGCATGTTTTATGTACATTGTATAAACCTTAGTAAACAGAAGCAGCTGAATAGTTTAAAGTCTATTTACTGCCTTTGGTTGACAAGCTAAGCAACAACAAATGTTGATTTTACATCACTTGCCAATGTGTGATGTGCCCTTTCAGCAGAAACCACAACATGCAATACATAACACAAACTCAAAGAGTTAGACCACTTTTCCTGCATATAACAATGAAATCATAATAAATTCAGAGAAACTATTAGAGCTCAATATTGGCCTTTAAACCCAAAGCACTCAAGTGTTTTTCAGTATTCCTGAGAACTATTTCATTGTCCCATCAAAATAAATAAATAAATAAATAACAGAAGAGGGCACAGTCTATGTGGATATCATCCATTCTATCTTTTGAAAAATATGCACAGTATACGGACAGATTAGATAAATAGGATAAAGTAAATTAAACAGTATGAGATTAGATTGCTTAAAGGAAAAAAAAGTGAAACAGACAAGGAGGTAGACAGACCAGTAAAAGAGCAACGATTAAGTTCTTTATGAATCCCTGAGGGAAAATAAGTGAAAAACAAAGCAGTATTTTTTATGACTACACACAAACAATGCTAAAATAAAAAATGCAAACTATCAACGACATCAATACTAATATTGCAAAATTTGACTCATTTGATATGACAATAATATTTACAAATTATCAGTAACAGTGTGAATCTCAATGACAGTGTGTGATTAATTTTAACATTCATTGTGGAACTTTCAAATTCTACGGTGATTCTTTTTTTTTTTTCCCCCCACAGACAAAAGGAATGGGATTTTGGGATCCTGTGCCAATCACCCTGTTCCTAAAATGGTTGAAATAATGTAAATATAAATTATGTGATGACAATATAAATATAAAAATATATAAATTTAAAAATATATATTTTTCTGACAACCACAGTGTAGATATTAAGTTACTGGCATGTCACAGACTCCAGACATGCTAAGCCAATTGTGGCTTGCAATATTTTTATCTTTCCATTGCCATTTCCAAACCAGTCAGAACTGACCTCAACAAATAAAGAAAAGCATAACAGAGGAGCCCTCCAAAGCACAAATAGTTATTAGTGTTAGATATAGTTAAAGGCATGCATTTTAAACCAACATTAATTATCAGGTTAGGCTGGATGGGCAGGAATCTGTTACTTGGGTCCAAGAATTATGTCACGCTTGAGAGGACAATGTTAATGCAAAATGGAGAGAGGACCATAACAATAATAATGCAAAAGCAATTGCCAATGCCATTTAATTTCAGAGTAAAAATGGCAGAGAATACATAAATTCAATTATAAATGGGCCAAATGCTTTTATCTTTTCAAATTCAAATTACTATTTGAATAGAAACCATAAGGAAGGCCCAGTCTTTGAAAATTAAATGTAAAATATATATTTTTAGTATTCAATTTCCATTTGTCAGAGAATGTGCCTATTAATACATAAAAATTCAAGTGCAAAATAGTTTACTAAAGTTTTAATAATCATTTAAATGCTGTATACATACATTGAAAATAAGTAGCACACTGTTTATTGCATTTCACTTTTCAAATCTGAATTAGCATTTGAATATTATTAACCATAAAACAGGACAGACCTTTGAAAATGAAATATGAAATGGCCTTTGCATTTCATTTGCAATTTGTCAGGTATTGTGCATACTAGCATATGAAAATTCAAATGCAAATTAGATTAATAAATTTAAATTCCACTATGACCCAAATTATGCAGTATAATTTTCCAATTTGCATTAATGTTTCAATAAAAATTAACTATTCACTTCCTAAGCTGAGTCCTCTCTAGCTGGCTGAGGCAGTAGAGCGATAAGAGGGGAGAGTGGACTGCAGGAGGTTATGTGTACATGACAAAACCGATCTCAACATATACTCCAAGCTGTCTAGAGCTAATGCCCTTGCTAATACTGCTGCAGGGAGAAGCGATGCACAGCCAGGTGGCAGTTGGCACTAAACACCTGAAGTGCTCCTTGGCACACCTCAGTGAAATGAGTCTGTATCTGAAGGTATTCTGTTGCACTGACAGCACGCCACAGCAGGTCAAGGACAATGTCCATAATTGAGTTTAACAAACATCCTTTTTCTCAATACAACCACAAGCTGAGACTCAGCCCTGTGACAGCTCTAGCCTTTCAACTAATCTGCATGTGTGAATTCCCCGAGTTGGTGCTGAGGTAACAGGAGCGCCCAGGATGGTGCAGCAGGGTCTCTTTTGTTTTGTGTGCAGAACTGCTCTATTCTCTGTGTTGTAATATTGTAGCCAACCAGTTATTTTTTTTAATCTATTAGGTAGGCTAAGTTAGGGGGAGTGTTTATAGAAAGATTCTTAACATCTTGTGGCCAAGCTAACTGTCTTTCAACCGTTAAAAACTCGTTTCACATGCAGTTTGTTGAAGCCCCTGACACACCAAGCTGACAGTCGGCCGTCGGCCCTCATTGGCTGTCTGTGGCTTGTGATTGCCTGTAGTTTGTGCTGTGTGCCCTTCAGCCCTCATCAGTGACTGACCAGCCGATTCAGCATGTTCAATCAGCAGTGGAGGCCGTCGGTGAGAGACAGCAGCTTGAATGGCTGCCTGGCCTAAGCGAATCATGGCACGAGAAGAGATACGGAAATCAGAATGTGTTAATGTTACACTAACTAGTTAGCAGGCTAACTAAGCAAATAAATACCCCCTCCCCCTGTGTCCTATTATTACAGATAGTAACAAACTGTCAGCAACCCCCCACTACCTCCACTTACACACCTCAGATATGTTAATACATTGTGCACTTGTGTGTATTTAAACAGACTGTCTCACCTCACATGTGCACTACCTCTTTTGAAAATCCTAGATGTGCAATAAAAAAATCTCAGATGTACAATATAAATGTAAATAGCTCAGATGTGCGATATAAAATGTGCACTTGTAAATACATAGGCAACTGCTGTGGACTGGTAATAATAAACTCTTGCACACTCGGCCATAACAACATTTTTGCACAGTCAGGACATACCTCATTGTATATATTTTTGTTATGTGCTACATTTAAGTACCAGAGGCTACGGTAACTCGGGGTCAAATTCCTTGTATGCATAAGCAAACTTGGCCAATAAAGTTGTTTCTGATTATGGAGTGAGGCACGCAAGAAAAAGACCAAGGGCTGCCAGAACCAGTGCCTTTTGCAAATAATCATCTGACATATTCTCGATTTGTATAATTAAACTGTGATATTTAGACAGTGTTTATTTCTAAGTACTCAACAAAATATTTCTTATCTTGATTGAAGTACTGGAAAACAATCTACAGTGATGTAAAATGCAAGAAATTATCATAAACTTCAGTCACACTGGAAATATTCTAACTTTTAACCAGAGACATTGTGAGTATAAGAAGGAGACAACGCTGCAAGTCCAGACAAGCCCAGACAAGTCAGCAGTTTGGCTGGTTGACACCACGGAATTAATATGGGTAAAATTGTAAATGTATGCATTCATGAAATCTTTACAGCTCGACTATGCGCCTGACATAACTGTTTATAGTTACCATGGCAACAACACAGGCTGCCGCACGTAATTTTGCTGTGTGGATAGCGAATGCGCACAAGCCTCGGTGAATTAAAAATATTGTTTTTCTGTGGCATTAATGTCCTTCAAAACAAATTTTATGACTCCATGCTGTTTATAGTTTGACAGTGTCCCTAAATATTAGGAAGCAAATGACAACACATACACCAGAATGGTAGATTTAGGCAGCTGCCCATTCCAAGAGATAGGGTTCCGGTCTTGTTGGTTGTGACCCTACTGCCCGAGGGTGTTTCAAAGATGGCACCAGAGTGCGCCGTCTCCTTCTTATACTCCCAATGTCTCTGTTTGAATTCATGAATTGCAGTGGCTTACTTTAAATCAGACTGCATGGAACTGAAAAGATGTGTGTTAATACAAAATAATGACCAACTGGTAAAAGAGACATTTATGAAATAAATACCTTGTTCTGGCATGCTAATAAACATAAACAATGAGTTTTTAGGCGCATGTTTGTGCATATGTATACTTACTGTTGGGAGGCTGGGGAGCACCATCTCCAACCATGCTTTCTGATTCTGCAGTGTGAAAAACACAATACCATACGATCAAAGAAATCTTAGATTGGATGATCGCTAATGCCTGTACTAACATTAAGATAATTCACATTAAGATAACATTAAGATAACTCACATTAAGATCATTTCAGATTTTAAGCCAAATAAATTAATGTAGCCAATAAATTACTGCAAACACAGCAGTGTGCTGCAAATCAAACAGGTCTTACATGATTAAGAATAAAAATTTAGGCCCATACTGTCATTCAAGAGATTATTAAATACAAAGTATATTTAGAGTTAATCATTCTGTGGCTTGGTATTGCTTTCATATGCATACAACACTACAGTGTCTTACCTCTGTGTGCCCTGACATGAGTCTGGAAACAGTTATAGTACTTGTACTTCTTCCCACATACGCCACAGACGTACGAACCTGTGTGAGAAGCAAAACAATGTTATTAAAACAAAGCGATAGTATAACGCATGTAAGTGGAGGTCGTTTTGCATCATTGTGTGTGCCATATATTAGCAAATTGGTGTGTAGTCCAAAATGCTTATGGAAAATGTGAATGTTTTTTTTTTTTTTTAAATGCCACTATAAGGACTATGTTAAGATATCCATGAGATACCCATATTTTTCCAGGGGTTAAAATAAATCCACCAGTATCAGCTTTGTAAGTTTTGATCTTTTAGATATTTTTAATAACAATTTTTGCTAACAAAATGCTTATCATTGGAGAAGCAGACTTCTTTGCCTGTCTATACATTTTTTGTTCCATAACACTGCAGTGAAATATTATGTTGTAATTGCTCATATATATTTAGTTTATCACAAAAAATCTCCAGATATTTATAGCTAGCTGCTGTAGTTCTTTCCAAAAGAGCAGGATTTCATTACCTGATGTATTTCATTTCATGGACCAAAATGTATTTTTCAAGTAAGACTCTATAAAACATATACTTTATTTTTGGTGTTTCTTGCTCTACCCCATTCACATTTTCCATAGAAATTTGGAGTATAGGCCTACACTAAATGGCAAAAATGTTAATTTATGGCCTAAAAAATTACACTAAGTCCCTTTCATTCATATAGTAGAATTTCAGACAAATGCAGTTCAAAGAGCTTTACAAGCTTTATATAATAAAAATAAAAAACAAATAATGAATACAAATTCAATCAGGATAAACATACTAATTCGTTATAGAGAGAATAAGCCATTTATGTAAAAGTTAAATTAGAATAGAAAGATAGGTCTTACATTTGGAACGTAATGTTGGGACAGATCACACCTCAACAGGCAGGCTACTCTATAACTTAGAGGGATAAACACTGAGTGCCCTCTTTGTATCATCAATGGTCTTCAAAGACCAGGGCCCTCATTCACTAATATCTACGTAGAAAAAAAAGCCACATGCAGACGCTCAAGGTAGTTTTGAAAACTGCTTGGAGATGTGTTGTGAATCCTGTTTTCAGCCTGCACGCCTGTTAGTAGGCAGGGATTCCCATTAATGTGTTTAAAAGTTCTACTGCCACAGTTGGACGTTGAGAAAAAATATCACCATTACAGTGTTTTCACCATTACAGTGTTTTCTAAAAATAGATTCATCTGTGGTGCATCGCCACATATCAGAAAATCCGCAGGAAAATATAAAGTTGGTCAGTGTGTAGATCTATAGAATTGATCTAAATCTCTTTTGCTGCACCAGGTGCCCATCATGTTACGTGATGTAGTGAGAGCAGGCCGCCCCTCTGAACTGTCAGGCTGTGAGGATCAACAGGCTGCTGGTTAACCAGTTACACGCTGGATATCACAGCACAATCTGAGGGGGGAAATTAATGGGTGTCACAATCCAATATGGTAATTCCGACAATCTACTGTCAGTTACAGGACAATTTTAATATATTAATAATTTAACTGTTTATGGTGACAACTTATGGATTATACAGTCTCAGCCATTAAATTTATTATTATTAAACAGTGTATTATTGGCAATTTCACACTTTTAAATGTATATTTAGGCCCAACAATTTTTTTTTTACTAAATGGTTATAATACAGCCTACTGTTTACATTCAATACATTTTGACTATATCATTTTCTAAGACTGTGGGATGATTTCTGATCTGTGCACACTGTACTGGTCTAGAACTGGTCTGAGGCAGTTCTAAATTTGTTCGCAAAGTAAGAACAAATTCAGTTAAGAAAATACTGATGAAACCCAGGACGTACAAACAGTGTGTACACACATAGGAACGGTTCTTCCAGGGCCGCTTGTATCAGCTAACATTACAGGAGCAGTTCATCTTTTATCTGGCTGTGATCATACACATCACCAGTTGACTGGGACTGAGATCATTTTCCCAACAGGAAAAACTTTGCATAGATTTTCAGCTTCCCCCTACCAACCTCACCATTTTGCACTTTAGTAACATTGTAGTGAACTCAGATTGGGTAGACCTAACTAATCAGAGTCATTGTTGAACCGACATACCCCGATTGCATCTAACCTCCTCTGAGGGGGTGGAGGAGGAGGGGTGGGGGGGCTCACCTATAAACACCTGGAGGAAACCCTGGTTGTGTTTTACTGAAGTCAGTGACGTGAGTGTGAGTGGAGTAGAGTAGCTTGAAACTCCAGTTATGTGCATGTACTCCTCTCCACCACTCTGCTCCAACTTCGATTAAGTGTATTTCACATCAATTGCTTGAATCAAGTATTAATATGAGCCTATTTTGATATTGGCAATCCACTTAGTGACATATGGCTACATCCATTGCTATCTTTTGTAGTGGACACAGACAGACAAGCGACAAATATCCCTCAAACTCAGTGTGTTCCTTAAGAAATAAACAATTTCAGTAGATTCATTACAGACCATTATTTTTGAGTTGCATTTTCATCAGTAAAAAAGTTCCTCTGTGCAATCGATCTCACTGTAAAGAGAGTTTAATGTTCACAAATGTGGGCCAAGCAGACTGTAAAATGAATAAAATTCAGACCACCTTCTAAAGAGATCTGTTTTTTTTTTTTTTAGTAGAGGCTGGATTCTTTTTGAAATTTCATATGTGTGATGATGAAATAACTCCTGAAAAAAGCATCCAAATTATGTGTAAAGAATGGCAGAGAGACAGTTTATCCTTGGTGAGTTCTTTTCAATAAGCAGAAAAGTTGTGCGCCTCCAGAACACAAGGTCAAGTGTAGACAAGCCAGACAAGGCTGCAGTCAGGAAATGCATGTATATATTCACACACCTATGCATGAGTCTGTGCTCTTCGTTGGGGGAGGAGTACCAAGGGCAAACATACCCTGGGTCTGAGATCCACGGGATCCTCCTCCACTTCCTCTTCCATCATTTCCTCCAATGACCACACAAATCTCAGCAGGGTTAGCGTCCACAACTTTCCCATTACTGGTCCCCGGGGTCCCCGGCTCTTTCTTTACTGTGACAGGTGGTGGGCTCGTGCTGGCGGTTGTTTTGGCCACGGCGGGTGAGGAGCCGTCTGTGGCCGCACTTCCAGCATCGACCTGCTCCTGCCCAGGAGTGGGTGCCTCTTTTGCACTCATGACTCTGCCTCCTCTGGGCCTGTGGTCCTGCAGTGAAGTGAAAAAAGACAGTGATATAGACAAAGACTTTTATCTTACTGACCTTTAACAACATGAAGTCTTGAGTGGGGCAACTAACTAGCCTGATAAATTTATGAACACCTGCTCAAAAGGCCAGACAAAAACCCAATAAATAAATTATCCCACTTCCATGGCAAAACATCAACAGCCAAGAATAAAGTATTATTTTGTTAATTATAAACAAACATGTAACCAAAGTTGGTAAACTATTCCAAAAGTCTACACATCCCCAATTTGTAAGACAACCACTCCTCTAAATAGAGTCAAGACAACATTTATCCGTCATTAGCCATGAAGAACACAGTGGCTTGACTGTTCATAGGTGACCTTTGATGACAATAAATCCCACAGCTTTAGGGCACCCAAGTGCTCTAATTTCAGAAATATCCAAATTACTCAACTTGCTACTTCAGCACACGACTATAAAGGAGCAAGGCCTTGTCAAGAGAATGTGCTCAAAATGCAACCAAGCAAAACAGAGTTATGCCAGGATGACTGATTTTGTGGAAAGAGGGAAAATTAGTCTTCTAATAATAGCACAGCAATACAGCAACAAAGAGCCTTTTCATAGCCCAAACACACCTTTACTTGGAAATGACATGAGTAACCAAGTAACTACAACAAGTCTTAGCTTCTGCTAACAGCCCAAGAATTAGATCATGTTGACACTAATTATAAATCACCATTTTAGGTTTTCAGTTCAGCTAACGCAACAGCTTTCATTGCATAAAGGCAAAGAGCTGGTAGGAGCGGGCTAATACAAGTCATTGGTTGGATGCTAGAAACTGATAGTGTTGGAAAACAAACTCAGTGCATGACTGAATTTTAGAGGAAATTGTTACACTACTCTAATTCATGTCACTCTATGCTATTTCACGTTGTTTTCAGCTAGGTGTCACTGCACATGAGACCCATCATTTACAACCTAACAGTAATAAGCACAGGCTTATAACTTTTCAAGGGGTAGGTGATTATATAACAAACAAAAAACAAATAAAAGAAATAAAATATGAAATAATGTTACAGATATGTTGTGAAGAAATGCATGTCATGTAATCTGTTTTAAATAATAAAAAATAACTGACAATTAGTTAGGTGGAATTAATGTCAAACATTAGCGTAACAATAAAATACATCACTCTACAACTGTTGACAGCCTCCATGTTCTGGTCCCTAAACATCAGATCTCACATCTCAATGATACAAGAAACTTTGGTTTTTCTAGTTGTATTAACCATTTTGTCATGTAAATTTCATAACTATGACACTTTAAACAGAATTTTAAGAATTCATGTGACACTTTGGCTAATAGTGTTGAGTGACATGCTGACACATGCAATTTTAAATCCTATGTTCAATAAGATTCATACATACAGTTATGAAAAGCAACGCACTATACTTTCATATCATCTATGATCTAGTCTGCATATTGAGTGAAACAGGAGGTGGAGCTCCAGGGATTGAAGCACACAGAAGTCTGACACTGAGTAGCATGGAAGTGGCAGATCAGTGTATTAACCTCATGTGCCCCGCCCATTTTTGCAGCTTGTCTTTGTATTTCCAGCTGCTGGACTTCCTAGCAAAGATACAAGTTAGCTTGGATAAATCCCAAACCAAATAAACAATGCACATAAGGACAAAACTGAGGACAGAACCTACTGCCAATCGTCAAACTAATGTGTGCTTTGTGGAAACGTAATAATATAAAACAATGCCAACTTGTGCAGACTAGCCATGTTACTAGCCATGTTGCATGTAGCCTTTTTTTTCTCCTCTCCATAGTTTTTTGCCAAAATCCATGCCAGACTTCAGCTCCTTCCTCTGCTGTTTTAAGAAACTCTCTCCCCCTTCCATTCTTAAAAATTCCACGCTGGAGGAATACACGGAGCAAACTCTCTCTTCCGGCTCTTGAAGAGGGCGGACGCGTTTCTCCTCCTCTCCTCTCCCAAGGCTCTCCTGCTTGTTTTTTGTCTGGTTTTTGTCTGCACTCTGAGCTCTCTCTGCACTGCTGTCAAAACCTAAACACTATGGAAATAATCAGCTGGGCTCTCAACGCAATTGACACCCTTGTCTCGACTAGGAGAACGGGCTCGGGGGAGCCCACCTGTCCTGATGGGACGTATGCTGCTGGGTACACGAGGGACTCCTGGGAGGGTCGTCTGCCTCGCACCTATGTCCATCGAGGACTTTGAGGATTTGCACCTATTCGAAACCATGATAACAGGGTTTCTGCTGATTGGACTGGGCATTACCCTGATGTATCGGAAGATTAAGAAGACGGAGACAGCTGTCCACGGTCCCCAAAGGCTGCCCGTCATGATTGAGATGGTGGGTAGAGCCGTTGGCACTCAACAAGGGATGATTTCTGACTTGAATCGAGGGCTGGGTACCAACACGG